>VUQR01011507.1:0-22582 GCA_015108515.1 Hemichromis elongatus
CAGGCTAACCCGGGCAAGGAGTCTCCGAAAACAGGACAGGAAATCTTTAACTATGGTCTGTCCTGTTAAAATGACTAAACATTCGAGGTTTAAATAATTATATTCTCGCATAAAAATGCATTTAAAAAGCCCTGCATATTACAACAATATAGTATTTTTAACTTACAATTGTGCTTCTTCTCCGTAGCCATTTTCACAAAGGTCTTGCGAAATGCATTCTGGGATATTTAGCTGTACCAAGTCCGCACAAGTCACCACTGATGCATGCTCGATAAAACGGGCGGAGCGAGAACACATCCGGGAATTTTTCGCGGTCTCGGCTTGATGCGTACTTTGAATTGGAACAGTACTTGGTCTCCGGCTGATGACGTATCACGAGTACACGGGAACGCAAGTACGCACAAGTACGCATATTGAGACAGGGCCAAAGGTTAGCAGATGATCCGACATCAGACAAAGGAAGACAAAGGGCTTAAATACACAGTGGGCTAATGAGGGAATGCGACAGGAGGAGACCACAGCTGGAATGAATCACACACAGCAAGACCGGGAAGAAGCAACACTGAAAACACTAACAAAGGGCACAAGACTGTCAGAGTAAAACAGGAAGCAAGAAGCATTCACAAAGATACGGACTTGACACTGAGACACGGAGACTGACTGGGGGAGACACAGCAGAGATGCACAAACATAGAGACAGTGGTGACTAGGCATGAAGCATGGAACACAGGAAGGCATAGTAGCAGAAACCTAAAGACTAGAAACTAAGGATACACACATGGAGAACAATAAGGAGAACCAAAACCACGAATAACACTAAATCCAAGAATATCAATTCATCAATAAACACAAAACACTGCAGACCCAGTAACGTGACAGTGATCTTATGCTGCTGAATGGTGGGCTAAAGGCTATTGCACCATAGGTTATACTTAGTTTGTTACCGGTCTTCACAGAGTGCTGTGGGGGGAAAAATGATAAAAGAAACTTTATCAATAAGATCCAGAGAAGAAAATACCCTTTATTTAAAAAAAAACATATATCATTATGTAATGAGTGCATGTCATGCTGAAATGTTGATTGTCCCTTCAACCCCCATCACCACTTTCAACCTCATAATGCAAAGTTAAGCCTTTTTACTTGATAGACTTTTATTAATATTTGAAAAATACCAAGAAATATGAGGTTAATGTTAGTTAAACTAAGCAAACTATTTGAAGGACAATAAAACAAATTATAGTCTTATCAAAATCCAAGAGTATTGCGTATTTTTGAGACACGTGAAAGCCGATGTTAAATAAAGATCTCTTGGAATGCTCTGACAATGAAACTGAGTATTTTTTGAATGAAAACTATGTGTTTTATAATTGATCTTCAACCATGGGATTATTTCATCGTTAAATATCTTCCAACTGTCTCTCTCTCTAAGACAGCTGGGATAGGCTCCAGCACCCCCACCCCTAAACTTCAGTATGATTGAAAATCATGATCACATGATTATTTCGTCTGTGACAGGATTTAAATCCAAATGGATTGTACTGATAATTAATGCCTAATATTGACTTCATGTCTGATGGGGGGAGAAGTCCGCTATCAGATCAAAGTACAATTTTTTGATACAAAAATATATTTTATTTATTGTTATTGATATAATATAATAATATTGTGACGTCCCGAGTACCATAATGTTATTGTCCTCTTTTATTTACAGTCAGTTTATTTTACCCTCCACCGGATGTGATGAAACACATACTGGCAATAACGTCAAAACTGCAGCGTTAACGTAGCGTGATGACGTCGTTGGTTGACGCTTCCCTCGGAGCAGAGGCGGCGGATGGAGCAGAGCTGATGAATGAGATGAGGGGCTAACAGAGGGCAGACGGGCTGATGATGAGAGAGGAGGAACCAGCAGCTGAAGGAGCATCGGTGTCCTATTCTCCTACCATCTCAGATCCAGTTTCCGCAAAACAACGCAAACAAAATTAGACGGAGAAATCTGGTCGTTAGTAAATGAAGGATTTTTTTTCGTGGTGAATATCGACGTCGGTGAAGCTGTTGTTTTTCCTCTCGGAGGAGGGCAGGACGTGATGATAAAACCCGGAGTGTGCTCCAAGGGCTTTTTTGTGTTGTCTCCAAAAGCAGCGGAGATGAAGCCCCGTCTGGAAAGAAGATGTCTGTCACCGCAGAGCGGCGTTAAATGTCTCACTTACGGCGGTAAAACTCTTTAATATTTCTCCGATTTGAGGATTTCAATGGCACAGAGGACTTCAATCAAGAGCGAGCGACTTAAAGAGGGATTTATGGGTGTTGAAATTGAGGGGTGAATGTTATTTTTTTTTTTATCCCAACGTCTGCCATCGCTATTCAGATTATAAACCAGCCAACGGAGCATTTACAACAAGCTAACGTCACATTTAGAGACTACAGGCAGTTTTATTTGCTAAAACACGTTAACATTTTTCTCCCTTTCGATAATTTCACTCTGGATTTAAAAGCGCAACACGACCCCTTCGAGTCTAATGTGGTTATAAATCACACCCTCCCTCTGCTGTCAATTTTTTCTTCTTCTTTTTTAATAGCCCGCGTTGAGCTCCATAATCCTGCATTACTGTGGAGTTTGGTTGTGGGGTTTTTTAGCTAACGGCGGCTACTAGAGCCAGAGCAGCGCGCGCGTGTGTTGTCAGTCATCATGCGCGCACAGACACGGTCGCTCGGATGAAACCACCACGGAAGCCAAAAATATGATGCACTCAGAGGGCACAACAACACGCCGAGCCATGTCGGACTGAGAACAGCCAGAGTGGGGCTTCGGCGGGCTGTGAGCTCGCACAAACAAGCAGAAAGCGTCTTTCAATTGAGAGGTAGAGCGGATAAATAAAAAAAACAAAAAACAAAGCTGCAGCTAGCCTGTCCGCACAGCTCTCAGGAGACCGCTGAGAGGATCATTTTCGACTCAACTTAGATACCAGAATCCAGCTAAAATGGGGTATGTAAAAAAAAAAAAAAAAAGTGGCGGTACAGTGGAATTTGTATTTCTCATTCCGCATGTCATGAGTGTGGCACACTTTGTTGTTGCAGATTTCAACACCTACAGCTGCCAGTCTGCTAGCTAGTCCCCCTTTGCTAACTAAAAAGCACTTTTACATAGAAAAAACTACTATAATAATCACCGCTAACCCAAACAACACCTATCCCATCATTAAGTGCACCAAAAGTCTCTATACGCTGACATTTCAGCTCACAGAAGCCAAAGAATTTGGCTGTGATGAAGTAAGCTACTGATGATAAGGAGTACATATTTTACGTTTTGCCAGAAGAAAATCGGGGGGTGGGCTCATCACTTGGCTGTGGTGCTTGCATGTGGCTGAGCCTGCGGATGTGTGGTGATTCTCCTGATCAAGAGCGACCTAGTTCCCACTCCAGATGTAGCATGTGATTGGTTTGTTGTCATATTGTAGTTGGGAAGGAGGAGAAGGGGGTTGGTGAATTGCTTGCCTCCTCATCCTCTGTAATTCTCAAGGCCAGTGGTTGTAATCCAGTCAACCATCAATTTTTGAGTCAGTCAAAAGAGAGTATGTCCTACAGTATGTGTTCACACGGTCTCAATTAGCTGTTTCTCCATGTGCCTGTCCTCTTTGTGCAGTTGTTGATCTTAAAAAGGCTCAGACTTGATCCGTTCAAACGTTACTGGCATGTTTTTGTTTTTTCAAACATATCTGAAGTTGCAGCAGTGACACACCCCTGGCCACTGGAATTCAGTTAGAACTTTTTACTAAATGATAGCAAGCATAATGCATCAAGTAACAACATAATAAAATGTAAAAGTTTTTATTTTTACTGGCTTAAAAAATGGCTGAGCATTTGCAGACGGTTATTTCCTTGCTGTTATTGGAATGACTCCGTCATATGTAGAAGTTTATGCTTTTCCGGCTATTTCTGACCATTTAATGGACAAAAATTTGTTTTATGCTTTTGCGGGTAACCTCTTTGATGTAAGCCAAGTGAATGCTTTTAAATAAAAAAAGCATTTACATACATTGATATTTTTAAGCCTTAGTGCTGATAACAGCTGTAGTTGCTTTTTAGGTGCACCTTTGTGCCTGCATCCATCTGTCCCATTCCTGTGTAAAGTCGCAGCTATTTTCAGGCAGAGCTACAATGTTAGTTCAGCGGACAGGCAGGTGTTTTGATGAGTAATTAATCATCAATGTGATTTATTTAAGCAATTTTTTAAAAATCGGTTTCTCAATTAGGAATATTTTGGCAGGTTTATGGTAAAAGTAGTGTGTTTGGGGAAAAACAAGACATTGTATGCAGAGCTACGGCAATAAATCGGCTCATATTTGCTAATTTTATATGTAGATTGGCTTTATTGGTGTATTTTCCAGATGATAAGGAACAAGAAATTGCCAAAATATGTTTACATTTCACATTTATTCCTAATTATTTTAAAAAGTGAATGCAAATGGTTGAATCTTTTTAAATTATTATTATAAGTCAGAATGTTATGAGTCAAGCTGGCGCTGTGAGCTGTGGCTGATTAATGAAATGTTTTTGTGTATAAGTTGGTATGTTCTCAGCTGCTGTTTTGTGATTTCAGTTGGGTTTCCTCAAGACAAGCCAACTTCTGTTAGTTTTCTTTGACTTCCTTGAGCTTATGTATTTTCAGTGTCAAAGATGAATCATTACAGAAGGGCTCGGACTCTCTGAATGTCTTCCATTCAGACAAAGAAAGCATCAGTGGAAAAGACAAAAGACTTCATTATTGTCATGAGAAATAGTTTGAAAGTGCCAGGCAACCCAAGGGTCCCACGCTCTCTCTCTCTCCCTTTTGTCGGCTGCTGAAAGACTAGAGGTCTGTGAGCGGCATATGGGTGTTTGGGACTGGAGGCTTCGCCTTGCCAGGCTCCTGCTGCCTCCCTCTGCGAGTGGGCTAACCCACAGGGATGCGGGGATTGGATTGGGCGAGAGAGCGTGTAGGAAGGAGAGGGAGCGATGGAGTTGGAGGATGTTCGCAGCTCATGACCACATGGGCAGTTGCTATGACAACGTAGCAGCTAAGTTAGTAATGCGGAGTTATTATTTCTGTGCATAGCAAACATGGGCTGCAGCTGTCATTGCTTTCACTCAGTGGAGCTTTGTCTTGTAGTCAAATTTTATATATATATATACACACACACACACACACATATATATATATATATATATAATTACAAATAATTTCAGTGTATACATTTCTTACACCAGTGACTCGTGACGCACAATTTTTACTCTGAAGTGAAGACAAACCTCCAGTTTGCTTTTTCGTGTTTCACAAAAGCTGAGAGAGTGCTAACAGATAAGTCAAGTCTTCCATGCTGGCTATAAGCAACCACATCAATCCGCTAATGACCAAAGCAATTACAAAGAAGGTTTTCGTGCAGTCTGCTTTCTCTATGATTTCATGTAGCAGCAGCCAAATATAAACCAACCAGTTGGGAAATACGCTTTTTCTTCCCCCTTGTGACCGGAGGACGGCAGATAGTCGCAGACCAGCCTCTAGCACTGATATCAGCCAGCAAGACAAACATCAGCCAACATCAGCTTGGGTAGTTTGTGATTAGTTGCATTGGTGGTAGTTGTTGTTTTTGAGGGGAATGGGATTAATTTGCTTAATTAATAGTCACTTACACACACATTTTAAAAAGAAAAGAAACAAAACTACCTTGGTAAATAGTATAGCTGTAAAACATACGCACTAATAGGAGCTGGCCATGTTCTGCACACTTTAGCAGCACAAATTTTTCCTTCACGAGCCATGGCAGAGAGTAAATGTAAAGAAGTCTCTGTCTAATGGATTAGTACTAAAAAACAATGTCAATTCATGAAGAAAACGAAAAACTAGCCTTGAAACTGAATGTGTGGTTGTGCGTCCTGTTCATTTACTACCGTCTGTTATCCCCACCTGTTCATTCATTTCTTGGCTGCAGGCACTCTGCATCTGATTGCTTTGTTTAGTTTCTTGCCAGTTTTAACGGTTTTAAAACCCAAATAATCCTAAACAGAAGATTAAATATTCTTTTTGCACAGTTGATTCTTGTGGACTTTTCCTTCTTATGCACACAGAGCATGCATGTGCACTCATTTGCTGACGGTGGCTGCGCATTAAAACTTAAAACCCATTAAAACCTGTAGTGGATTCCAAGCATTTTCTTATCATTTTTTAAATTGCTAATATAAAAATGGTTGCATGAAAATATACAAGATATAATTTAAAAAAAACAATGATTCTTTTGCACTATTACGGCTGTAAACAGAGGAAATTACACATACTATGTATTAGTGCAGAAACACTTGGCAAGAAAACATGAATTTTTCTGGATTCAGGAATTTAGATGTGAATAGTTCTGTTTGTTTGTAATATTCATAGATACTTTATTTATAGCTAGTTATTAAGGTTAGTCAGATTAGTTAACATTTCAAGTTACCCTGCACCCTGAATATGTGACCACTGATCTGATGACATCTGCACTCAGATTCCTGTCAAACGTACTCGTCATTGAGACTCAAATGCCTGAATAGGTTTCATTGTGAAAAGGGATTATAGGCTAACAATCGCCACACTCTCATGGAGACGCACTGCACTGGGGCAGATTTTGATTTAGGCCACACTGTCAGACTAATGACCTGCACCCACTTCAAGCCCCTAAAAAGCTACAACTAATTGAGACGTTGACACAGTGATGAGCAATGTAATTTATTCATGTTTAGGAATTAATCAAACGTTGATTATGTACAGCTTTTAAATTAGTTTTAGCTTTGCATTAAATTCATTTTTAGTCTGAATAACTTTTCCTCTTTATCCGTCTTTGTTTTGAGTGACACATTTGAGTAGTTCTTTTTAAGGAAGAAATAACTATAGGAAATGTTGATTAATTATAGCATAGCATAGCAAGGCCAGGATAGCTTTAGTTTTCCTAAAATTAAGAGGAGGATATGACTGATAGAAGTTAAGCCTTTTTTTTTAAGTACAGACAGTCACTAGATTTGAGGTTATCTATTAGTAAAGATAAAATTGTATGCATAAATGTGTATATATATATATATGTGTGTGTGTGTGTGTGTGTGTGTGTGTGTATATATATATGGGTGTGTGTGTGTATATACATTTTTGTGTAATTCCATCTTCCAACAGATTAATGCACTCTTTTAAACCCCTTTAGATGGACATTGCCATTGCGTTTTATTTATGTGGCTAGGAAGGGGTCCCCTTCACTAAAGAAGCAAAGACAGGAAAGAGACAACCGAACTGGTGTCGGGATAAAACGAGACAGCAGCCACGTTAGCTAGGATTATGCACTTTAATTCTGAAGGGTAAAAAAAAAGAATTTATTGGATCTAGTGGTGAGATTTTGTTTTAAAACCAAGCACAAAAGAGTTCGAGATTGAACTGAACAATACCTTTATGTGCTCTAATTGCAATAATTACCTTACCCAGTAGTTAGCCATGCTAACAGTCAATCGTAGGTATATGTATACATCTATATATTTGCCTCAAAATCATAAAAAGAAATTGATTAACATTTGTCAGATTACTCAATTCACTCAACTGAATAGCTGCTTAGTTAACAGAGTCCGAG
The DNA here is from genome assembly GCA_015108515.1 of Hemichromis elongatus. Taxonomy (NCBI): domain Eukaryota; kingdom Metazoa; phylum Chordata; class Actinopteri; order Cichliformes; family Cichlidae; genus Hemichromis; species Hemichromis elongatus. The sequence continues at coordinate 7,620 of VUQR01011507.1, forward strand.
GTATTACATGCAGTAAATAATTCCAGGATATCTTTCTGTATTTTAGTTTAATACAGGGGAATGTCACTGATACAGTTTATCACCGGTGAATTATTTCGAAAGTGTGTAATTAGCATCCTGCTGGTACTAAACATTATCTGTGTTGGCAGCCACAGCGGTATTGCTTGCAGTGCAGCTGCAAATATTTTTGAGGGTTTTTCTTTTTGTTACATAGATTATTGTTGTTAAATGAAACTAGGGATACACTGATCCAGCTTGATCCGTTTTATTCATCTTTTTTTTTTTCACTGGTCTTTACAACTCACATTGCTTTCCTCCCTGGTACGTTAGCTGTGCACCAGTGTGTTGCGAACAACATAAAACTGAATTGATCTGTCACGAATGTCTGATCTAGATTTTTGAGACAGGATTGGAGCCATATTCATACCAAATATTGCATCACCAGTTGAAACATTAGAAAGTCAGTTAGAGGCGATGTTAGCTTAATTAGCTTGAATTGAAATAGCTTAAAAACCAGCTCACAATAGTTAAAGCATTTAATGAGGCAGTTTGTGCTGGTTTAACTATCTTATCAAAAACCTTGCTTGTTTTGCATAATATCTCATCGATAACATCTCCTGGTAGATATCAGGGTAGAGGTGCTGTAACCAAATCATGTCAGAGGAAGTCTTTATGGTGAACTCTGACTCGCACGTAACCGCCAAAGCAAAGAGTGCTGTTGCATTCAGTCTCTCCAAGAGCTTTATTTTCATCCAATAAGTGCTTCTAATGAGTTTATGTCCTGTAGTGTAATTATATGGTTCTTTACTGCCAGCCTGCATGAGCTGATGAAGCCGGTGTGACTCCCATGTGCACGTCGTTACATCATTAACTGTGTCAGTGTTTAAATAAGCCTCTGCTCCACTAACTTAATTAACACAGTGAGATGTGACAGGATATTCCCAGAGATGGGAACAATAGCTGTGCTCAGAGGAGTCATGGAACACTGAGCTGCCAGATAAGGAATCATATCTACTTCCCCTAAAAGCCTGGCAGATACATACATACGTCTCAGAACCAGAACTGCATTAAAGATGTCCTGTTGAAATAAATAGCTTGTTCTAGTGCTGAGCTACACACAGAGTGCCTAGCCTCAGTTATATCTGTTGGGTTGTAAAACCGATAAAACTGGTTTTCGTCTGTCAAAGTGAAAGTGTGTAAAAAACGATCTCTGTCATCCCTGACGTAATCCAGTACGCACTCAAAGTGATACCCATTTTGCATGTTGATAGGACAATATCTGTGTCAGATATGGTAGCCAAACCTTTTATGATGTCACTGTCAGCTTTACGTTTCGTTAGCTGTAGTAGCATCAGTTGCTCTGCAAGAAATGTCCCAGCAGTTATTGGTTTCATTTGTATGATATATCATACTGTGTCTTGACATTCATGGTCAAATGATGGAATATTAGGGCCATATTAAGAAAAACAAATATTGTTGATTGTTTCAAGAATAGTCGAAATTTTGAGATTAAATTTGAAAATCTATTTTGAGAAAAGTCGAGTTTGTATTTCTAGAAAAAAGTCTGAAATTGTGCTTTATGTTTGTTTACACGTGTTATGGTTTTAATTGTTGTTTTTGCACTGTTGAGTACAGTCTTCATCTTTATGTCTGTCCTGATATATCTGCTCTTTATTTCCTTTGCATTTTCATCATCACTGTGACCAGTTGCAACCAGAACAGTCAAAGCTTGTTTTTAATCCAAGACCCTGGGAGCTTTTCATCCATAGCAGTGTTTGGAAGTCACCCAGCATCTGCTGATCTCTGTATGTTGGCACAGGTGCTTCCAGGTCACCTTTGGCTTCATTTGCTCACCCCATCTCAGTGTGCACCCTGCTGGTCAGGACCAGCCTGCACACACCTGCACATAAAAAGTAACAAAAATATAACACCGTGTCGGCTTTCCTGCCAGAAGTGACTCGGGCTTGTCAGGTAGAGCTGTGGCTGTGATGGGTCCTGCTGGTGTGAAACAGGCATTTAAAATAAAAGTGACAGCAGCAATCAGCTCCTCATCTGCACCTACCGAACGGATGTGGAAGCATACCAAGATTCCGTCAGCGTCTGGACCCACATGATCGTAATGGTCCAATGATAAGCCCGTTTTTCTAACAAGTCTAATCCCCTCTATCTCAGACAAGTGTCTCAGCAGCTTTTGCTTACTGTAGAGCTTTGCTGTTGATGGGTCCTGAGGTCGTCCGATCATCCCTGTGGCAGCTCATTCACTCTGCTTATGTAGAGATGTGGGGTTTTTTTTTTGTCTCTGTGTAGACTCTGCTGCATTGTTTACCTTTATTATTTAAGAAGAATTAACTTTTCTCTGTTTTTTGGGGTTTTTTTTGCTGCTTCAGCTGTTTCAGAAAGACACTCCTGCCTCTGTCTCTCTTTCTTTGTCATGTTTTGTACTGTAAATCGAATGTGTGCCACAGTGCCAGTTTGTGTTAGCTAGCTATCTGTTGTCTGGGTTGGTGTGTGGATGAGCACATGTTGCTGTGCAGAACACAGATTAATTAAAGGGTTAAATGTAAGCTGGACTAAATTTTGCAAAGAGCAAGATTTGGCACAGCAACTTTGATTGAAATATGACATGAAGGGTGCTGCATTATGGCTTTCAAAATTTACACATTTGTCATTTTCTATTAATTCCTACGAAATCGTTGAAGGTCTTTTTTTTGTGCTTTCTAGAATAGTTTTATACTGACAGATGTCTTAATGATTTTGTCTTCATCAGTGTGGGTCCGTGTCAGATTATCTTGATATATAATGCAACAGTTACAGGGTAACTTCATACCTGATATCACAATCAAATGCCCGTGCATTCCCCTGTTCCAGTTACATTAATGTAATATAAATCCCTACATTGTGGCTGATTGCATAAGCTGTAGTGTGTTCACCTTTGCAGGTAGATACACTTACGCACTTGCTCTTAGTGTGAATGGCCACTGGCTTTTTTCTTCTTCCATTGTTCAGAATCTGCTACCGGTACTTGAACAGCAGAGTAGGTCTGTGAATTATGAATGTGCAGGGATGATAAATATTGTCTTCTGATTCATTATGTTGTTTGAGGCTTCCTTTCCATAGCAGGACAGGAAAGAGTTGGATATTTCTGTTTGCTTTAGCTTTGGCAGTGTCAGTAGGTTGGTGCACAACTTTAGTCCCTACAGCTGGATGGACCACTAGAGGAAAACAAATCATTGTTTAGGATTATCCAGTGAGATATCTAAGTGTCTACCAGATGGATACAAAATGTCTCTGTAGACGGATAAAATTTGGAACTGACATTCATGCCCCTTTTGAATGGGGTCACATTAACTTGTGAACACACAGGGGCCTGTTCTCCACATGTGGATTAACCTTTTATGCGGATGAGCAGTCCATAGTAATGGAGACAAATATGGGATTTCCTGCCACCGCTCGTAAACAGCTCTGAATGAAATAAGGAAATTACACCACAAGACCTGTAATGTGACACAAGCAGCAGGGGATAAAAAGTCACAATTGATGTCCTGCCAGTTGGTCCATGGAGGTAAAACCACCTCTTTATTAACTTAGAAGTTCAGCTGATTAATATTCATAGTGAATATTTTGTAATCAGATACCTTTTTTAAAAAAAAAAAATGTGTTCACGATCTTTCTCCCACAGTGTTTTCTGACTAAAACACCAGGTGAGCAGAAAATTCAACACATTTAAAAGAGTCTTTTTTCATTCTTTTGTCCTTGGTGTGCTGCTGTTTGCTCTGAATATTAGGGGATAACTGATGAAAGCTCATTATCAAAGTGGACAAAGGATGCTACAGTTGATCTGAAAGAGACACCTGGTTGACTTTGAGTTTCTATCTGTCTAAATAGCTTTCTGTTTGGTTTCTCTAGTTTTCAAATGTCCCTTTTCAGCTTTATGTCGCCTTTAACTTTGATGGTGTATGTTGTATTAGACTGGGACCTTTTGGGAGGTGACTGAAAGAATGAGTTGTCGGAAATTAGCTTCCTCCAAAGGGTCTGTGTGCTCTCCAATAGAGACAGAGTGAGGAGCTCTGTCTCATTCAGTAGGGACTCCTATCAGTCAGTGAACCCAAGAGTTCTCGACCGATATGGGTGTCAGATATTTTTAATGGCTCTCTGACTTTGGGAGAAAGGTAAACTAGGATTTTTGTCACCTTTGAAGAGTAAATACAAACCCAATCAAAAGTTTAAGACTACTTGAAAAATGGCAAAAAAATTGATTTCGCAACTTTCCCTTCTTGAATCTGGTTGGGTTGTTGACCTGCATAAGCAGCATCTCTCGCAGTGTGCCATCGCTGCTGAGGCGGGATGCAGTGAGATGGTTATTTGGAATTCCGTAAATGAGCCTGAGAGTTAAAAAAGGTCAAGTGGAAGACCCAAAAACTTTCACCAGCATTGAGCTGACTTCAAAAACATAAAATATCTTCAAAGGCCTCGTCTCTTTGAACGCCCACAGAAACGACAGTTTGGACTGTTTGCACCAAACATGGGACGTTGAAAAGTGGAAAAAGGTTTTATTTCCTGATGAGGAAAAAATTGAACCTTAATGGTCCTGATGGATTCCACCGTTACTGACATGCGAACAGATCCAACCTGAGATGTTTTTGAGGGATCAACAATAACGGTGGAGCTACTCATTACTGAGTTCATGTTTGGAACTTTGTTTTCTATTTTGGGGTGTTTAAGGGTTTTTTTGGGGGGTGTGGTCCTAAACTTTTGATCAGCTGTAAAACAGCCTGGTTCAGTTTAAGCGTTGTTTTCAAAAACTCGCATTGCATGAATTGCATGAAAGTGTTTTGTCTCACTCGCATTTCCTATTGTTGTATGTTGAAGCTCTACTTGGAAACTTGTCAAGTTTTAACCATGAAAAATATGATTTTTTTTTGCCATTTTTCAAGTGGTCTTAAGCTTTTGTTCGAGACTGTATTTCTCTTGTTTTTCATGTGCCAATCTGCTGTTTAATTGAGTTGTTCACATCCTCAAGCCATCCTAATCTGAAACTTTTAAACATCCTTATCTGTTTCTTCCTGTCTCTGTGCAGAGAGCAGCCCATCTTCAGTACACGGGCCCACGTCTTCCAGATCGACCCGAACACCAAGAAGAACTGGGTTCCCACGAGTAAACATGCCGTCACAGTGTCGTACTTCTTCGATAGCACCAGGAATGTATATCGAATTATCAGTCTGGACGGATCCAAGGTGCGTACAAGTAAAGCCAGTTCTTAATCCTACCCAGTACAGGATTTCAGTTTTAACCTATGTTTACATGTTTATCCACATCCTCTCGATTTCATCTCATTTCCTTTACGTGCTTTGCTATAGTAACGTTACTTGTTCAGCTATCAAATAATTAAGCATTTATATCTTAGAAATGCTTTCATCCACTACATATTCCACCTACCAAGAATAACTTTTTGGATTTCACCAAAGTGGAAGTAAAGTACTCTTCCACACTGTGTCTTTTGCGCAAGTGCTTACTCATGTGTGGCAATTTGATTATTGGGGCTTTCTCTGTATTAATTTTAATTTCTTTACCTTACAGTTTAAAGCACCTTAAGTCAATTGTTGTTTTGATTTGATAAACTCAGGCTCGTCATATCTGTGTGGCAGTGATTATTTTAGTCTTGAGAAAGGTGCAGGGGTGGAGTTAGCATAGTTACGCAAGAGTCTCTATGGCTGACTAGTGGTGCTGTTGTTAAACCAGCAAGTTAGCTGTGCTGTGCTGGAAATAGCAGCAGTTAGGTGGGCTGGTGCCTGGAGGACATTATTATCCAGACAACAAGAACGATTCTCAGCAGAGACACACGATGACTGGTGTTACTTGCAAAGTTCTAGAGAGAACAAACTTTTGACATGTTTGACATGTTGGTATGCCCATGGATCCTAGAAATACACAAAAATGGTTATAACCTGTTTGTATAAGAGTCTATAAAACGTTATAGTCAGTTCATCCATTTTTGGCTTCTTGGCTGCACATTCACTATTTTGGTTTACTCATTTCAGAAGCAGAAGCAGGTTAATGCTTTCAGCAACAGGAGAAAAAAACCCTCCTACACGCAACCTTCTCCAGCTGCTTGCTGCTGAGCTTTTAACAGCTCAACAAACACGCTCATGATTACTCAAAATGTTTCTCCCTCATACCTGCTGATTGTGTAAATGAGCCATTGTTTGCAGGGTCAATTAAAAAGTTGATTTTTATGCCAGTAGTTTCTGCTGCCCCCAAGTGGTTCACGAAATTGATATCACAAGCTAAAAGCAGCCACTTGCTATGTTTTGCCATGACAGTTGTCTACCCGCTGTGTTCAATTGAGGCTTATTCTGAAAACCATGAATGTTTGTTTCTGCTGTCCCCTTCTGTTAACTATCTCACAGCTACTGAAACCACTGTTCTGTGTTACTTTAAATGCATAACTACCGAGAAAGATACATATATTTGATAAATGTGCAGTTTTTTGTACCAGTTAAGAAGTTTGGAGCTTTACCTTGGGGTTTTTGGTGAAAGACTCAGAGAAAGAAAGAGCAATACAAAACTGCACTCATAAAAGTTTTTTTTTTTAATTCTACAATTTCCCATGAATCATATTGCAAGTCTAGAATAGGGCTGCCACAAACGATTATTTTGATAGTCGACTAGTCACCGATTATTTTTGCGATTAGTCGACTAATCAGATCATGCATCCATTAGACGTAAAACGTACAGCTTATTGCACCAGCATAGATCTTATTTAACTATCATATAACTATCATTAGCTTACAGCTCGAAGTGTTTAAGGTATGTGCTAACTAAAAATAAAGACAAGATGATAGTTCTTCGAATTTGGACAGCCTTCGTCGCGTCGGCCCACAAATGCGGCCTCTGAAGGATGCAGCCCGAGAATCTGGACACAGCAATGATACTAGATTCTGCTTCTTCTTATTCAGCGTTTAACGGCAGCTGACATCCTTGTAGATGCATTGCTTCCATCTTCTGTTTCAGTACTTTATTACACTCTTAAACACTATAACTTATTACTGCGCCTTTTAGGATCTTATAAAGCTTCAAATGACGTGTCAACTATTAAATTCGTCGTCGACAATTTTGATAGTCAACATAATGGTGACTAGTCGCGTAATTGTAGCAGCCCTAGTCTAGAGTGTCATTTACTCCACTACTTATTCTTTTCAAAAATTATGGGCAGATTCCATCCAAGAACTACTGCAAATTTTATTGTCTTTATATTGTTTTAAAGAAGACTTGCACAGACTGAGGTAGCCATGCACCTCCTTACAGGGCTACTCTTTAAAGTCAGCGTTCATTATGTTTTCCTCTGTTTGTTCATGTGCACTTCTGTCATTCTTTTGGTCTGTGTGTGGCCGTCCCTGACCACCAGACTTGTGCCCTTGGATCGGTTTATTGACAGTCTGATGGAGTCATTCCCTACTGCATAAAGCTAAATAAAAGCAAGTATGCTGACTTTGTTATCTGCCCTTGAACTGACAGTGAATTTTTTTCTTTTGCTCTCTTTGGCTTGAATAAACTGTTCATGTGTACATTTGATTATGACATACTGTCATGTGCAACTTGTCCCCAACAGGCCATTATCAACAGCACCATCACCCCCAACATGACGTTCACTAAGACTTCACAAAAGTTTGGCCAGTGGGCGGACAGCCGAGCCAACACCGTCTACGGCCTCGGCTTCTCATCGGAGAGCCACCTGGTCAAGGTGAGAAACCGCTGATGCCCTATCAGAAACCAAAGGTCGCTGCTCAGTTGCCAGCCGTGCTGTAGTATCAGTTGCTTCTGTTACTTCAGTTTGCAGAGAAGTTTGCAGAGTTCAAGGAGGCGGCACGGTTAGCCAAGGAGAAGTCTCAGGAGAAGATGGAGCTCACCAGCACGCCCTCTCAGGTAACAGATACTAGAAATACTACCGCTGCCTCAGACCTAGTACCACTACCACAGGCAATGCAGACGTGCTGACAACTTGTTGTAATACAAACCCAATTCCAAACAGTCAAATGTTCTAATCCCATATTTTCCTCATTACATAAATGTTTAAACTGACAAAAAAATATGCAATTTTAAGAAAAATACTGGCTCATGTTAATTTTTGACAGCAGAAACACATCTCAAAGAAGTTGGAGCAGAGCTGTGTTTGTCACTATGTAGCATCTTCTCTTCTGTTATCAACAGTTTGTAACCATCTGGGAACTGACAATATAGACAAAGTTAACACGAGTTAAATACAAAATGCATTTTTTTAAAAGATGATTTTATTTACCAAGAGAATAAAAGTATTCCAAACCTACCTGCCCACTCTTCTTTGAAATGTTGTATTAATGTAGCTGCATTAGTTTTTCTTTTTAGCCTGTTGAGGGTCATGCCAAAGCATTTCAGTCGGATTTATTTTTATAAATATGACTGAATAATTTTAATTGATTATTAGAAAGTCTTCTTAATGGCTGAAAATATTCCTTTATGATTTTCTAGTATACATTAGAATTCGTGGTTCCATACGTTATGGCAAATGTCCCAGGTGATGGTCTGGGGCAGCAAAGAAGCCCCAGACCATTTTACACCAGATGTAACGGGACTCAAACCTTCCAACAAGTTAAACTTTTGTCTCATCAGTCCACAAAATATTTTCCCAACAGTTTCTGAGATGTTTGTTGCAAATGTGAGCTCTTGTGTTCTTTTGGTCAGCAGTGGCTTTCTTCATGAAACTCTCCCATGGATGTCATTTTTTCCCATTCTCTGTTTTATAGTTGACTTATGATTCCTGACCTAAATCGAGGCAAATGAGGCCTGCAGGTTTATGTTGTTCTCCTGGATGAGTCGTCAACGCACTTTCAGTGTAATTTTGGCAGGCTGGTCACTCATGGGAAGCTTCACCACTGTTTGAAGTTTTCTCCATTTGTAGCTAATGGCTTTCACCGTGGTTAGTTGGCGTTCGAAAGCCTGAGTTTCTTTAGATTGTGGCGTGACGTGTTGCTTTTTGAGATGTTTAAACCTACTTCCCTTTGTCAGACAGGCAAATTTTTGAATACAATAACTCAACAACTAAGTGATGCAGGGGTTTCAAATCAATATCACAAGTGCATCTACTAAAATTCTCGGACAAATTCTAATCTCAGTGACCTCGGTTGATTAGGAAGTCAACTAGGACTTTGAATGTGATATCATAGGTGATTCTACTATGAGGCCAAGGCTTACCTCTGGCTGGTGCCAGTATTTTTGGTAGATTGATGAACCTCTGTCCAGCTTTATTTAGAGCTTTACTGGGAAGCAGCCTCTCTATGATGCTTTTTTTGTACTAGTAAACTTAATTTGTTGCAACATGTTCCTCCAGCTGTTTCTTTTGAGTCCCCCTAATCTTTGCAGTAGTTTTTTGTGCCCATCACAACTTTCTCTGAAACATGTTGTTGTCAAACTCAAAATGAGCTTATTTTTCTTAAGATGGTACGTTTTAATACACTTTTTCCATTAGACCACAGGAAGTCTACACATTCATAGACATCTGGTGACTCAAGCTAGCCAATGAGATACTTTATGTACTTCTGATATAATGTGAACTGTGGCTATGCTAATGCAGCTCATACAAGTAATGAGAATTGAGCACAGATTGCAAATTGGCAATAGGTCAGACTGTCTGTTTCTATTCTTCATTTCCTTTGGTTGTGTTATATATATTCTGCTGCAAAGAGTGGATGTTGATAATAAACATGGTCAAGTATTCCCCATGAGCATAAAGCTCAGCTGCAGCTAAGTCATCTGTTTCTGATGAAGACTCTGCTGTTTTAAAGTATATATCCCTGATACTGTCACCTGTGTGAGCCGTGAGCACAGAGCCACGCCCATCTACTGTTTAAACCTGGGGGCAGTCAATCAGAAGATATTTGACTAAAGGGGAGCAAAAACCATCACAGGGTGAACGTAGGAGCTCCACAAAGGGTCTGTATAAGATAAGATGATTAAGTATTATTGTGAGTCATGCAAAGCTATCAATTCTTAGGTATTCTGTATGAGGAGATATTACACATTACACTTGCTAAGATTTAAATTCTACCATTCTGTTTGGAGTGCTCTTATATGACCAAACTGTGGAAATCGCTGCTGTGTTTACTGGATTTTGCTTCGTCTTGTTGTTATCGGCGTCATGCCCGTGTTATGCTGTTGCAGCCGCTAAGCTAACACCTTGTGTGGCCTGTTTTGCCTCCTTTTGCTCTCCCAAACGATTCGTCCTCAGGGCGGCGCCGTAAACAGGAATGTGCTGTCAGTCAACAAACCTGTTATAAAGAAGGTAAAGACAAATGCCAAAAAAATCACTTTCTTGGCTCAGATCTGACGGCACTTTTACCGAGTCTTCCCCAAGTGTTGACACAAACTGGCGTCTTTGTATTCCCCTTCCTCTTTTCTTCACCTTTCACTTCCTAAGCTAAGCTTGTCGTAGCTTCTTATTTAGCCCACAGATGTGTGTGGTGTCAGTCTTTTCCTCTTAACTCTCAGCATCAGTTTGTCAAAGTTTTGAACTGACAATTTTTGTTTGTTTGTTTTGTTTTTTACACTTTTACAAACTTGCCAAATCAGGAGTCAGCCCCAGGTGATCTGCAGTCACCTTTGACCTCAGAGAGCATCAATGGCACAGACAATGACAGAGTTACGCCAGACACACCTCAGCACCCCGAAGCCAGAGCAGAGCCTTCCCAGAATGCATTGGCCTTCTTACACAGGTAAGCCAGAGCTCGCTGGATCCCAGAAACAGTCGCAGTTTTTGTTTAGTGATGTGTTGGTGAAGTGATCACAGTCTAAGTGTACATAGTCAGGGCAACATCAGTTTTTAGCACTTTAAGTTCAAACTAAAGTCAGTTCAGTCCAGCTGTCAAATAGTTAAAAACCTTCATCAGGCATGTAATGGTTACACAGAAAAGTCATCACCAGCTGGGTCTTCATTCATATTAAACACACTGAAAGCCTGAAACACAAAGAATTATTCATGGTGGTCAGCTCTAGAGGGCATGGAGAGAAAAGTTCTGTTGGTTTTGTGGGGCACCTTTTTTCACAACACATACTTACAGAGTGGCAAGATTTAGTCTTCATTTTAAAGCCTCTGTGTAAATGAAAGAAGATGAATTTTAATGGTAACCAAATGGAATCAACTGTCAAATTTTGTTTATTTACATTTAGCTGAAATACCCACACGATCTGCATCTTTGCTCATCCCACCGGAGCTCTCCACAGACGTCTTGTTCATTTGCATTATGGTCACAGTAAGCCGAGAAATACTACAGTTGTACGTCAGCTGCGTCTTGGATTGTAAACAGTAAACTGAATGAATATTGATTTAGATTTGAGTACAGTAAAATGCTGTTGTCACTGTGGGCTTAAGAAAATTATGAAGGGCGTTTTTCAACCTTTTCCGGTTATTCCCTTTGCTCCTTTGTCCATTTTCAGTTCATCCAGCATTAATAAGCACTGGGAGGCAGAGCTTGCGGCGCTGAAGGGGAACAATGCCAAACTGACGGCGGCTCTTCTTGAATCTACAGCCAATGTCAAACAGTGGAAGCAGCAGCTGGCAGCCTATCAGGAAGAAGCTGAGAGGCTACACAAACGGGTATCACTCTGTCCCTGCACACAGGAAAATACTCACTGCATGATCCCATTTTACCACGTCTGAATGCTTTTTCTTTTCCTTTTTGGATTGCAGGTGACGGAGCTGGAGTGTGTGAGCGGCCAAACGACTGGGATTAAATCTCAAAAGACTGAACTCAACCGAACAATAGAAGAGCTGGAGTTTGCTTTGAAGGCTAAAGAGGAGGTACAGAGAGTGCTTGCTCGTCCTACTTGGTCGAAGTTGTGAATTTTCCATGCCCAGAATTTGATTGGTGCTGTTACCATCTGCTCTGAGCTGTTCACTCTTTCTGATCATGCTTGCAGGAGTTGGAGACACTTAAAGCAGAGGTGGAGAGTGCCAATGAGTTTAGGTCTCAAAGAGATTCCCTCACACAGAGGCTCCAAGTAAGTATCGCTCAATGATCATGTGTCGCATTTGGGTTGATTATTGCAGCCTGTAAGTAATGAGTAAAAATAGAGAGAGAATAAAAAGGACTCGATCTATGACCACCACAAGTCCAGGAAGTGGTGCCAGATTGGTTGCAGAGTTGCTCAGGAGGGGGCGGGGGAGCTCAGGAAGGGCAACCAACATGAGGTTTATTAATAACACTTCCATGGTGCATCGGTTGAAGCCCGAGTTAAAAATTACTACCAGTGCTGCTAACCAGCAAAGACAGAAAAAATGTAAATGCTTCATAAAGGGCTCATTTAAGCTAAACAATAATTTTCAGTGGAGTCCCAAATTACAGATTTAAAGCTAAAAATGTATGTTTAAAAAAAAACAACTTTGTGTTGTTTCTATCAGGAGACAGAGCTGAGAAACCAGACGCTGGAGGCTCAGCTGAGTGATCTGGAGCAGCGTCTGGAGAGCAACCAGCTGGAACGGGACGCCTTTCGCAAAAGCCTGCGCTCCCTGCTGGAGCTGCTGGACAGCAAAATTTTTGAGCTGAACGAGCTGCGGGACGCACTGGCCAAGCTGCTGGAGGGCAGCTAGACGGAGAGAGAGAGACAGAGAGAGACGAAGACTGTGCCACCACCTCCACCTCCAACCACCTCCACCAACACAGCAGCCAGCGCCGAGACGTTTTTCCTGCATGTCGGCACTCACCTTCTCACTGACAACTTGAATTCTCTGTTTTTGTTTTTGTTTTCCTCCCACACGCGTGTAAAAGTTTACACATGACTTTATACTTTAACACACATCCACGCTCAGATCGTTTACAAACCGCCAAGTGAAGCCTTCCCCTCCGCTCCACTCTGGAAAAATCCACAGAAGCTTTTTTTTTTTTCTTTTGCTTTCGACACTCTACAGAAACATTAAAGGCGAAGTTCGCTTTTTCTTTTAAACGTTGCTTTGGTGCATTCAAATGCAGTCACTCAGAGTCGGTGATGGTTCTTGTTTTCTTTTCTTTTTTTTGTTTGTTTGGGTTTTTTTTCCTCTTTCCGACGTTTTTCCAGGCTAATCTTTATTCAAACCCACGTCACCGTCAGCCAAATAAACTCTGAGATTATTTGTTGTGTGGACTCGATGCGAAGAGGATGCAGAGGACGTCAGTGTGTCTAATATCCTTCTGAAATATATGAGCAATACAAAAGGGCAGCACCAGAGGGTTTTAAAAAAACAAACATTTTCCACTCTCACTTTCAGGTAATTTTACTCTTGGATACGTTTAAGGCATCGAGGTGGGATTTTACTCAAACGTCTTTTTCTTTCTTTCTATACGTTTTTTTGAAGGATGTAACAGATTCATAGTGCACTTGTTCATGTGCGAGTCAGTTTCCCCTCTTTGTTTCCGTTGCGAAATGAAGTGCAGTCATCTAATCCTTTTTGTTAATTTATTACTGAAATTTGTGATGATGATTATTCTTATTATTATGATGGAAGATTTAAAAAATCAAACTATCTTTATTTACATTTCATTTTCACTTAATCTTTTTTTTTTTTTTAATCATGTGGCACGTGAGTGTCAAGATGTTGAAACCTGGCAATATTTTTGAGCTGTTTTATCAAAGGAAAAAGGAAGATGCGGCAGGTCGATTGCAGTTTTTTTTTCTTTTGCCAAATATTGTTTTCCTGTACAGATTTGAATTTTTGCTGATGTTGCCTTTGGTACAGACATGCATCAATGGTAGCTAACTAGCGGTACTTTTTCTTTGGTGGGATTTACTATTGCCAAAAATGAGAGGAATACTTGAGTGTGTACACCTGAAGAACACTATTTAAGGGCTTGTTGTTAGGGCGGGTACATTTGGGACACTTGGATGGATTTTTGTGATGTAAGGGGGAAAAAAGCATTTGAATAAGACTTTGAAATATTGATTAAACCACATGCTTACAGACACAAATTGATTTTTTAATAAAAGAAAACCAAATGAAAACCCTGCAGTTTTTTTTTACTGAGTATACAGCACAGTAAACCCGCCGTCACTTTTCCAGGCATTCAGTGAGTCAACCTGAACCCACGAATGTCTCAAGTAGCAGAAAAAGTTCCCACAATGTTCTAATGGTGTTTTAAGAAAATGCGCTGTACTTCCCAAACCAGCTGGTGGACACTGGACTTGAATGGAGCTGTGAAACTGAAGGACTCGTCAGTTTTGGTTAGTTTGGGAGTTTCTGGAGGCAGCTGACAGGTACTGGTGGGGATGGAGTGCTGGTGACTTAACTACGCTGTGGAAAGAATACTTTGAGCATTTCCTCAAGCCTCAAAGAAGAAGCAAAGTCTGGGGATGATGGGGATAGCACATATACTAAATTGGACTGATGCAGAGAAGATTAGTATGGCCCCTGCGGAAGGATGACACGCAAATTCGGGAACAGCTCTTCAGTAGTGTCTACTCTGGATCAGCAGACTGGGTTGGTGGGTCCTTTCTTTAAGAAAGGGGAGCTTTTAAAAGTATAAAAAAAAAAAAAAACAGACATCTGTTGTTTATTTACGTGTCTGTGGGAAGAAACTGAAAAACAGTGATTCTCAGGAAGGTGAATAAAAATATGATTTTTGGATCCTGTAAAAGGATTATGGACTTTTTTTAATGGATCCTAAAGACTGTTTTATTGGAATGTGTGTCCAATAAGAAGGTAATTATACATTATGGCCCTTTTTATATCAGTCGATCATAATTATTGGTTCATTAATGCGTACACTATTGAAGAACATGTTAATTATTTAAATAATGCTGTGTAATCTTATCTAGAATGATAACAGAATATGTGGTGGTTAAATTGTAAAGAAAGATTGAAAAACAACATTTTGGTGCTTCATTTTATTTTCAAAGGGAAAAAAAAGAAATTATATATATATATATATATATATATATATAGGCCTTTAGAAAGCAGAGAG
>VUQR01011508.1:0-13672 GCA_015108515.1 Hemichromis elongatus
AAAAATCTAAAAATGGTGACGTTAAACGGAAAAGAACTTTAAAATACAAATCACTGAATAAATATAACCATTTAATTTATTTTTCAATTTTATATTTCCATGATGACAGGTGAGGCACGGCCTCACCTGCCTCCCCTGACTGCCCGTCACTGTTTTCCACCATTGTAGTACATTTAAAAATGTAGTTTTGCAGCAGCCACATGAAATTAAATCTACTTGAAGCAAAGACGAACCCTTGAATCATCTTTGAATCATGCTCAAAGGATGACAGATAAATGCAGCAAGTTTTAGATATGTTTGAAACTCACGATCGCTTTGTAGCTGGTCGCTGAATTCGTATACAGATACAGAAGCTGGCTGTAAGATGCCCACTTTCAGTTTCTGATGGACCCTAAAGGCAATCTCCAGCTCTGTGTAAGGAACCTAAAGCAAAGATGTAAAGAAAAGGAATTAAAAAATGATGGGAGAGCAGGTCAAAAGAAAAAAAAGCACAGAGAGGGGCAACACTAACATCTTACTTTGTTCAGGTAGATGGTGAGCAAGCTTCTTTCTGACTCAGTGTTCAGCCTGTATTTTGAAATAGTGCGGGCATGCCCTTTGGCTTGCTACAACGAAACACACACAGCTACGGTTCAAAATTTAAAGATGCCTCCTTAACTAGAAATACTGAATTCTGAACACTTTGAACCCATCTCTTACTAAATCCAGGTCTTTTGTGCTAACAGTGAAGCCAGTTAGCAAGCCAATATCCAAAACTGGTGTGGTTGCATTATGCTCCCTTTTCTTATAGCTGTAAACAGAAAAGGTAGAATATGTTAAGCAATCAAAGAAGGAAAAGGCAAGAACACTTTGTTTATCAGCAGTAAAAGACACAATGACTGTATAGCTCTAAACACCAAATGTGAGAGAAATCTTTTAAATAAAATGTTAAATTAGTTGATATTAAATATTTTTAAGCCTCCATATGCTGGGACGGATTAAATAATTAATAATCTAAAGGTTCACATTAGTAATAAAGGGATTGATTTGACCCCACACATCACAGTCTTACACTTCTAAACTATCAAAAGAAGATCTGAGATCAATTTAAACAAAATAAAGGTCAGCATGATGACACTGTGTGTTTTTCCCACAAAGAGTCACATTTATGGTTGTTGTGCTTCAATTTTCTTACATCAAATTATTATAGTTGCAGAATGTCACAACAAAATTAGGAACATCTGTTTCTCTTTGTCGCTACAGGTGTTTTTCAGCCTGGTGACTTATTTTAATTTTAAAATTTTTTCCAGGTGCTCAAGGTTGTTTATTTGTTGGCGGGAATAATGTATAATATTGTTAAAACCTTTAACAGAAATCAAATAATTTGAAAAGGTCAATGAAATATAAATATATCCATATTTTGTCTACTTACAAAACTTTAATTTTCAGGTTGTAGATATTTTCATCATCACCCAGCGACTCTGCAGAGGCAAAGCAATGGATAAATAAATCTGATTTACAGTATTTATTTTAAAAAAAATGTAATCAAAGTAAGAACATTACCTTAGATAGATAGTCAAAAAATGTGGACAGTTATCTTAAGTCGGATAAACCGACAGAGGGCAGCAAATTACCTGGAAGGAGCTGCACTGACAGGTTAAATTTCTGACAGTTGTTTTCTTTTTCTTTAGGCAGTTCATAATACAGCGACGTTATCTGTGATACAGACAACATGAGCTTGCAGCAAATTCAAACACAAGGAAGCAAATAAACGAGCCAAAACATTGAATTTTACTTACCGTCACTGTTGCTTCTCCTCGTCCTGTGGCTGACACTTTCACGTCTTGGTTTATGACGTTGACCTGTCGGGGATGCAGAAATCAACACATATAAAGCAGCAGGAACAGCGATGACTGTTGAGATGCCGTGTATTTGCTTATGTGGAGAAAAACATTTTCGCACTTTAGATGTTCTTGTAGCAAAGTGGTTTCCCCAGTTAAAGTTGTATTTGTCAGGCTTTGACCTGCCCGGCAGCAAGATGTCCACATTCAGATCGTACTCTGGCTCTTTTTCACTGCTCCAGAACTCTGCTATTGCTTGGTACACTGTCATCGTGGCCTGGGGAGAAAAATGATCAGTGATCAATAATTTGTGGGCAGAGCAAGTCAGTGCATCAGTACGTGAGGATATTAAGCTGCCATCTTTACCTGAGCTGACCCGTAGCCTCCATTCTCTCTGATCTGTTTGTTGAACCATTGAACAACAGGTTTTGCTTCTTCAAAGGCCTTTAATTGAAGCAAAGGGTTCAAATACAATGTATTTGCCTTATTTTAGTTAAATATTGAAAATCTTATCAAAGCTGTTATATAATAAGCATGATTTCCACAGCCATATCCTCCTACACTACATCTATTAACCTTCTCTGTGGTTTTCCTCATTTCTTCCCACCCGGCAGCTGAATCTTCTATTACATGTAAACTTTATCTCCATGTTCTGCTCTGTGACACATATACTTACTTTGGCCTTAACAAGAGCCAACAGAGCGTACGCTGTGGCCTCCACTGTGAAAACCCGTCCAGCAGGTGAAAGCCAATAGGATGAATCTGAGAAAAACACAAAGACAGTTTTGAATCAAGCAGCGTGATTCAGATTTCATGGAGAACAAAAGTCGCTTAATGGCTGTCGCCAAAACTCTCACGGAGACCGGTTGGTTCCACAACCAAAATGTTGTCAAGCAGTTCTACAAGCTAACTGACAGAAAGCAATACAACAAAAAGCTTTATCTCTGATCTTTAGTAAAGTCATTATTGGGTGTCAGAATAGGCGTCTATTTGTACTGATTTTGAATTGTATACGACCTCAAAACTAACAAACTTTCTGGTTGACAAATGTGCTTTTATAGTTGGCAGAGGTGTAATAAAAAAATCATTTTCTTTTACATTCTTTTCCTGTGGTGTGACATAATGCCAAATACATTTATAGTCCACTGTATATTGTATTTATGGCAATCTAGGATATGCACTGAATTACAGAACTATTCCTGAAGTGTTAAATAGTACACATATATTTAAGGGATTTTTGAGCCCTTCTTTCTCTCTGGTAACTACACAACCACACTGACGCTTTACTAGAATCTCTAATAAGCTACAGTGAATGTAAAGTGAATGTCGGACATGAGAGTGAATCAGCTTGACCCAAGTTTTTGTGATGCAGTTGTTGATGTATTTTTGCATAAGCTATTTATTTTTCCACTTTAATATTTCTATCTTTAAACTCTGAATTGTTGTGTTACAGCACCTGGGGAAGAAAACATAAAGAAGATCTCTCGGTTTAACTTGTTTTCGTTGGCCATAGCGTATGATGTTATGGCAACAGCATAAGGGTTGACTAAGCTTGGCAGACGCCTCTCCAGGTAGCCCACTGCTTTGTCTATGCTGGCTTGCAGATTCTGGATGGAAAGAAACAATGAAGGAAAGAAAGGCAGAAGAAATGCAACATCACATCGACAGGTAAGATTTAAGGTGCAGCTGCACAGATTTTTAAACGTGTGCAATATTTGATGATAGACTGAGAGCAAAACGTACAGGTTGCCAGTCTGTCGATAGACAAGTAAACACACATGCTTCATTTTTTATATTTGACTACTGGGTTTCACATTCTGTAGATAAAAGTTTTAAAAAAGAGAGATAAGGGACAAAAAGGCACTCACATTAACAGTAGGAGCACATATTGCGCGCGACTCTTGCATGGAAATGACGCAGAATGCTGTAAAAGAGGCATCTGAGTCTGTGCCAAGCACATCACCCTGTACATGCAAATACACACAAGCATGTGAAAACTACTCATATACTCATATACTACTTCTTAATATATATAATAATAAATGTTTGCTGATTCTGACAAAGTGGCATTCAGCTATACTATTCTGCAGGCTTGTATTTTATGCAAGTCTTTGTTAAAATGAAAAGTTAATGAAATCAGTGCACGCACAAGAATCTCTTTGTGGGACACACTTCCAACTTCCATAAACATGCCGTTAGGTTGCTGTGTGTTCACAATCAGAAACCTGACGGCATTACAGATCACTTCGCTTTGCACTGCTATCAGATTGTTGGCCAGGGTAAACACCTTGACAACATATGCTGTCAACCTAGAAGAAACAAGGTGTATATGTAAAATCAACACATAGTCATAATCTGAAAGCGAAAATATGCAAAAATATGAAAAACCAATGACCATAGGCCTCACCAGGTGCTGCTGGGTTCGTCCTGAGTCCTAGCAAAAGATCCATCTTTGTTACTGTATTCAAGTTGATTGTGGTATCCTAAACAAACCAAAGAAAGTAAACTCAAGTTACTCACTATTGTTCAAACTCTGCACTAAAAGTTACTGAAAAAACAATTTGAATAGTATTTTTAAATTAGGTGGTTTTGTATTGCTGGTTGCTGCAAAGTGTGACCTTTGGTTTTTATACTCAGGGCCTTAAAACATAAATGTCTCATACCTGTGCTAATAGTTTGTGTTAACTCACCAGTTGTGATGTGCTGGAGGGCCTGATGACGCTGGTCAATGTTATCAACCTCCCAGAGATCGGCTCTGTCTAAATATGTGGTTGCAATGACTGGTAGGGTCATGTGAATCATGTTCTCCTCTCCACATCCTGAAGGCTGATAGATCAGAGCACCCATTGACTCCCCACTAATTGCGTTCTTGAGCACATTTCTCTGCTGTTTCCCTGAAAGTAATCCACAAATGAATATTGCTAGTGCTTTTCCCAAACAGAGAAGACTATCCTGAAAGTCTGCAGAAACTATTACTTTGAGGAATCTGACATGACACTGGACCTGCCATGTGCATGAAATTTAGTCCTGTTGGCACCGCTGCCTCTTATCTCTGCAGTAATACAGAGGTAACACTGCAGACACTTTGACGTGTTACATATCCCACCTGTTAGCAAGATTTGTGTGCTGGTAGGTGAGTTTGGAACAAAATCTATCACAGGAATCTTGCTATTGAGGATTTCCACTTGTCTGCCATCTAAAATGTTGAAAGGGTTTAATTAATACTTACAAATAATAACCAGAGATGATAGCTGTTCATTATCAGGCTATAAGCAAATTAATAAATTACTATGTTTTCTTTTACTAGAGCTACTTAACATCGATACTCACCTATACCTCTTTGTTTAGGGTCCAAAGTTAGAGTTTGAGAAGATTTTACCAACATGCCTTCAGGCTAAAAAAAAAACCAAGCAGTTACAACTTTTTAACTTGCGGTACAACAAATTTAGATGATAATTGTTTGTCCTAGGTGGATTTGATTATAAGAAGTACCTAAGTTTATTTCAGCCAGATCCACTAATCAAAAGAACAACTTTAAGTCAGCAGTAATTTATATTTTCCACATTTACACACTGTGTAAGGATGGAAGGGGAAGAGGAGCGAGTGTGCCAACCTCACTCGAGAAGCCATGGCAAAAAAGGGTGGATACTGTGTTTTGGCAGTTTAACAAAGTAATATAAACTCAAAAAATTAAACAAAAAATGAAAAATTAAACCTCTGCAGAAAACTACTGTATGCTGAGGACGAGTTGAGTGTAAAGTTGCATCAGACACAGCATGAAAAGGAGGATGGAGGTAGGTTCCAAAGCATTTTTTAGATTAACAGAAAGTATGGCAGGCTTCAATCAATGCTATGCTCGATTTCTGAATTTATTTGATTGTACCCTGCAAAGCTGGCTGCATTCACTGGCTTCATGTGTCTCCTAAATGTAGGTAGCTACGTGATTAAGTAAAATATGTTTTTCTTTCTTACCACTACTCGTAGCATCTTCACGATTCCATCACTAGTACCACTGGAAGTGTCTGACTCTTTGACAGCTGCTTTGATCTCAATGCGGTGTTGTCCCTCTTTTGTAGGAATGATGGTGAATGGTACAGATCGTACACTTTTGGCCCCGACTTTAATCTCCTGACGATATTGCCCCCGTTTAGAAGCTGCACTGCACACATGTTCCGCCTCAATCAGATCAATGCGCACCTTGAAAATAAGTTCATTCAAGGATTTCAAACACCTTTTCTAATAATCTTTTATAAAATATTTTTTGGGAATTGTTCACTGGATGGAACATTATGATGGTGTTGATGTGCTTAAATGACTTACTGTGTGAAGATTGAGACCATAGTTGTGGATGTCTGCCTTAATTTCTAGCTGCTCCCCACGAACAGCAGAGTCAGGTAGCTTCAGATCAACAAAGAAATCTTTATAGACAACTACCTCTAATGGCTCACCCACACAGACACCTTCCAAAAAAAGAGCAAAAAGGAAGAAGGGAAAAAGACACAAACAGAGAAAAAGAAAGAGAAGCCGATGAGCTATAGGTTGGCTCCTTGATCTCGAGACAAATTATATCAATTGATCCTCACCGTAAGTTTTTGACAGACTAATACCAATGAGCTGCCAGGTTGTGATTGAGTCTGGCAAAGGATAATTTTTTGAAAATGATGTTGTTTCACTGAAAAAAAGAAATATCAACACTTTGAGAAGCGGACGTATTACTATATTTCAATTCAATTCAATTCATATTTCAGCTCACTAACCATTTAGCTCTCCTCTGGCAATCAGGCAATTTGATGTCAGACCACAGCCAACTTTCAGGGAAATTAGTGCGGGAAACAATTTCATTGCTGTCCATGAAACTGCTGTCATCGTCCTCACCTGAAGTTTTAAAACGTTCACATTTTTATTGCTTTGTATATCTTACGACCTTCCATCCATTGTTTGTGTTTCTTACTGCGAGCCAGTTTGAGGCCATCCTCCTTCCTCTCAGCTCTTCTTTTTTCCATCTCCTTGCAGCAGTGCAGAAAAGCCTCAAAACAGGCTGCATCATCGATAAACTCACTGCGCTTCTCACAGTTAGCTGAAGTCGGGGTTTCCCGGATTCCGTCTAAGCAACAGTCTCGATCGATTTTGTCTTTATATTGACTCACTGTGGAGGAAGTAGCATATAACAGAAAGATAAAAGGTGAGACTCCTTCTCACCCTTAATCTTTTACACAGAGGTATAAATGCTAATAATTAGTTTATTTATTAGGAATATAAATGTTTCTAAATTAAAATGAATTTGACAATCATTGCCAATTATGTTTCTTTATCTCAAAATAGAAAAAAAAACTCTTAAAAATATTTACTTTGGTACAACAACAGAGCAAACTGGAAAGTCTCAAACAGTAAAAAAAAAACTAGTACTTTAAATCAACAGAACCTATAAATATTTCCATATAACTAAACCACAATTTAAATAAGAAAACATAAAAACAGAATCAGGCAAATGAATGAGTATTAATTTTTTTGTAAATTTAGATTGTTGTTGTATTTGTAGGTGGGTAGGACTGAATTGTTGTATATAATAAATAAATATTGTAGTATTGTAAAAAAAAAAAAAAATTTTTCTTGTACAATCACATAGCATGGAAAAGTTAAACTTTAGAAATATTAGCAACATTTACAAACAACAAGGAGTTGTTTGTAAAGTCTGAACTGTATGACAGAAGATTATGTAAGCGGTTGTTGATCTTACATAAGGTAGTTGTGACATTCACCATATCAGTGGCCCTTTTTCTTCTGTTGGGGGTCAGACATTTCAGCTCTGGAAATGAAACACAGACTGGACTTTACTATTTCTGGTTTTACAAGAAAGAAGGAATACGAGTGTGAGTAAAACAGTGGTCACCTTGTCTGTAAGGAGTCCCAGAAGCTGTATTGGACTCAAACAGCAGTCCAGCATCATAAAATACACTCATACTATCCTTCCCTCCACCTGGTGAGCATCCTGTGTCATAGTTCTCCACAGTGTCCCAGATCTACAGTATAGAAGTCATACACACAGAGAAGCAGACAGTTTAAGCTTACTGCTCTGCTATGAGTGTGCTGGCGATTATTTCTACTGTTTTTGTTTTAGTTGTCCTTCATACATTTACATATTCAAATGTGAATGTATGTATTGTTAGTCTACTGCCATTCAAGTGTGAGTCTTAAACTCCTTAAAGACATTTTCAAATGGAAATAAATGAAAAAGAATTACCTTTTTCTGGGTTAGACGGTGCTTACTGTTTAGGACATATACACCTTTGTCTACTGCGACCAGTCCAACTGTGGCTTCTGGATCACCTGTGATTTCCAGGCTAAATATTTTGCGAGGCTCAAATTTAGACTCCTTAGGATTTCCTAACTGAAGCTGCAGCTGGAGACGGAAGGAAAAGTAGATTTGTATTTGTTAAACCAACTAGACTGTAAGTGGGGAAAAAAAACGAATGACTTTAACTATGGTGTGCAGATGTGTAATTTTCCCACTTAAATTGCTACATCATTATTAAACGCCTCACCGAACCCATGCAGGTGTCTTCTACATCCACCCAGACAGAGTCTGATACCACTTCGTTATCATTGGGATGATAGTAGGCGATGATGCGGAAAGATGGCAGCAAGTCTTTGGTCACAGTGATGATTAAGGATATCATTATTTGTCCAGTTGTTCTGTAACGACCATGTTTCACAAGCTGACCTCTGCTAAGTAGCTAGAGAAAAGAAACTGAACATCAACACTTATCTCTTATGTATGTACACTCTACTACGTACGTTTGTTGTGTAAATAAATACGTATCTTACCAAGTACGTTAGGTCATTTTTAACATTTTGCTGCCCACTGAGGTGAAAGTTGACCTTCATGTTTTGCCCATTTTTTACTTCAGCTGTATCCACCCCTTTAGAAACATTAAAAAAAAAACTGACTTAAGAAATTAGTTTTTTTGGATGTCACTACTTCTCGAATGTTATTTCAGTACATACCTATGTGAATATAACTGTTGCTTTGAGAGGCATATGGGAGAGCAGTCATGGTGGCTGACGCTTGTCTTTCAGGTGAAATGTTAACATCGTTGGTCTTTGCCTACAATAAAACACACGTAAGTAACTGAGTTCTCTCTTACTTTCATTCAGCCTGCATACAGAGGTGACCCATGTACAGTACAACATTGCTTTATGTGCAAAGTTTAATTTAATTATATAAAAAGCCAGTATTCAGAACAACTAAATATATAGAGACTGATGATTATGAGACAATTAACCTAAAGGTATCTTTAAAAAATATATTTCACTTCCTCCATATAGGGATTTAAAGATTCTTACATATCAGATAAGCTTATCTAACAGCTGAAAGGCCAGTAAAACAAAATACCTCTATTAGGTTTTATGACTTACTGTGATTTTCAATGGTTGAGGATTACTGGCTGTATTGATAGTAAGCCTCGCCATGCCATTAGCTGCAGTAAAGCCTTGGACATCACCTGGGTCAATCATCACTGGAACACCTTGTGCAGGAGAGCCATCAGGATTCAAAACCTCAATCTGCAAAACAAAACAAAACAACACTGATTTTTATTCTGAGAGCTAACATTTTAAGCAGAACCTTATCTTCACACACCCCAGGCCTTCTGTCCCTAGCATTTTCTTCTGTCACACAAACCCTCTGCCTGTCCTCCGTCACAACATCCATGATGTTCCCCCAGCCTCCCTCTCATTCACACACATGTAGTCTGTCATGCTTCTAACTACTATCAATTCTCTTCTCCCCAGTGCAAACCTCGACCTCTCCAGGCTATCTTCCACCTGCTACCTACTCTCACTACAGATCACAATGTCATATGCAAACATCAACTCCGCTGAGAGGCCTGCCTGATATCGTCTGTCATCCTTTCCTTTTTGCGAACAAGTTGGAGGTTTAGAAATGATTCTTGATGTACAATCTCACATCCACCTTAAACCCATCTGTCATTGCAAATGCACATCTGTCACTCCTGACTGCCTCATGCAGTAGCACTGCTCCTCTCTTGGCACCCTACCATATGCTTTCACTAGCTCCACAAAGACACAGTGCAACTCCTTCTGACCATCTTTATACTTCTCCATCAATGCCGTCAAAGCAAATATTCATATTTGTCAGAATGCAATCAAGTGGTCATTTCTAAAGTGACCATTTATATATCTCAGGTCACCTGACCATAGTTTTATTTTTTGAAATGTGCAAATATAGGCAATTCACATTACCGCGACATCGAAGGACATTCCTGGTTTGAAATATCTGGACGTTTTCTTGAAGTGGATGGTGTAAGGTGATGTAACAATCTGAATACCTGTTAGCTCTGCCTCTGTCATTTCACTTCCTGTACAAACAATTATATTAAATACACGCATTAAAAATGACTATTAGCACTTTCAAAACACAATAAAGACAGACAAGCAAATACTTCAGGGAAACAATGATATAGAAAGTTAAATGTATACGTTTTTGGTGCAGTATGTCAAAAGCAACTTAGATGCATTTTAAATTTTAAATTATTGGCTCTGAGTATATTAATAGCACAACATTAATATACTCATTCTGATTATTGTACATATAAAAACAAAATAATGATTATGATCCCAATAAATCAAAATAAAATTAAAGTAAAATTTCATAAAAAGGACAAGTTCCTGTCTGTTTTATTTTGTGTCCTCCTTCATGGCTTCTGTGTTTCTGTGTGTGTGTGTGGGTATTAACATCTTTGTGGGGACCAAAAATTGGAAGTTTCCTATTCTCATGGGGACCGACAGCACTTGTGGGGACCAAAGTCCCGGTCCCCACGAGTTTGAAGGCATTTTTGAGACTCAAAATGAGGTAATTAGGCTATGGTTAGGTTCAGGGTAAGGGTCAGGGTTAGGCATTCATTGTGGATGGTTAGGGTTAGGGTAAGGGGCTAGGGAAAGCATTATGTCAATGAGATGTCCCCACAAGGATATAAATACACACGTGTGTGTAGGTGTGTGTGTGTGTGTGTGTGTGTGTGTGTGTGTGTATGAAAGAGAGAGAGAGGAGAACTGAGAGCTGATTGTACATGCATTTTTAAATATTTACCAAAGCCTTGTTTAAATATAGTCAAATAATAACATCAAGAGTTAATTTGGTGGAACAGGGCATTTTGATCATTTCTAATTACTTTAATTAATTAACTGAACAAATAATTCATAATCCTTTTCAAATTTACATTGTCAATTACTCATAAATTATAGGGTTTGTTTCAAAATACGTAGATAAAAAAATTTAAGGGGAACATAAGAAAAAGTCAGTTAAACTTCCGGCATATAAGTCCATCAAGTTAGGAAGCATAAATCATTGTATATCAAACTTATCCTTTTTGATCCACATGAAAGCAACAAGTGGAGCACAAGAAGACACCACTCAAAAGAGAACACCAGACTGTAGACACAGACCACTGCTCTCTCCTCATCGCTTCTGACTGATTTCCCTATAGTTGCTTTTTGCTAGTGTCCTTGTCACTACTGATATCATGAGACTGTTCCTGGAATGTATTCAGGTTGCACAGGTATTTTATATTCTCCAAGATGGCACATTCATTCATCTCTTCGCGAGAAGGTTGGCTGTGTCTCCCAACATAGCCTTAATATTAGAAAGGATATACTAGGAAATGAGGTGGACAAGAAGACAGAACAAGAGCTGGACAGGACTAGGAAGGGCATTAACCCAACAGCCGGGCTAATATCTGCTCCTATGTGCAGAGAGAAACACTGCCAGAGCTCTGCAAATAAGACCTTAAGGTGGCTCACGTGCATAATTCTGAGATAACACCAGAACTCTGAACACAGTCACACAGTTACATAGTTTCCTGTGTAGCTTTTTGCACAGACAATGATTGTTCATGGGATGTTTTCTATTTTTTGGTTATGTATGACAATATCATAAGATCAGCAATTTATGCAATGCTCGGACCAATCTATCACTACCCCTCTCCTTCATTCTTATGCCTGGTTTGAACTTCAGAAGGTCATCGTGATCATCTCAACAGAACAACATTAAGCTGATGCCATATCTTTGGCTGATGGGTATTGGCATGAACAAGCAGTCCAACAGTTGTGCCCAATAAAGTGGTTAGTGGGTATTTTTTTTACTGACAGTATTTCAGTAACACAGCTATTTACACACCCATTAATGCTCTTGTTAGCTACAGATGTCCTGCTATAATTAACAATCCTTTTTGATATTTTTAATTACACTCACGCACTCTCTTTCTCCATTTCTTACCGCTATCTGTAAGCACATTGACAGCTGCAAATATGGAGCTCCCCACGAGGCTGGAGATATTTTCAAAGGTCTGTTTGATGTGCTCTTTCTTCAGTGTGACTGTTCCTACACCATTCTCAATCTAAAACACATAACACACATAATGTTAGTGCTTTTTTTTATTTGGATGAAAATGTTTCAGCTCGGGCCCAAACAGAAAACAGTCTTGTCTTTGCATGTGTTTTAATACATGTGCATAAAAGAAAAATGTGTGTGAGAGAAAGAAACAATAATAAAGATGAATTGATGGCACACAACAGTGATGAACAAATGTGTGAGTATGTACCGACACTTTCTGAAGCGAGGCCTGAAAATTTGTCTTTTGGTCCTCATGCAAAACTCCAAATACCCCAAAAGCTGACCCATCCACCTCTTCACCAAACAGATAGCTAAAGCAACACGAAAGTAATTGATGAGCTAAAGAAGCCAACAAATGGGTATGATTACAATATAAGCATCAACATTTAAAAAAACAATATAACATCTAGAAAACATTTCACATACGTAGCTTTGATGTTGACAGTGAGCTCATCACTGTCAACATAGAAGAAAGGGTTTTCATGCGTCAGTTTCACCTCAAAATTGGGCAGCACTGAAACGACATTTTTTACTTTGTGGTGAATATAAAGTGAAAAGAGGATGTATTATTGTACAGGTTATACACAGGTTACATATTCAGTGAAGCCAGAAAATGGGGAGAAGCCTTAAACCTGCATTCTCAAGCCAGAAAAAAATCTGCATTGTTTGTTTGTTTGTTTATTTGTGTTTTGGGGGATATGGTATTATTTTATTGTGCTTCTGAGTTTTTCTTTTCTGTTTTTCTTGTTCTTAATTCAACTTTAAGTGTTGTTAGGTGAGTTAGGTCCCTTTTCTGATTCATTCTGTCTCACTGATGTGCTTTGGTCCTTCAGTCTAGTCTCTGTATTTCTGTCTTTCTTGTTCCACTGTTTACATGTGTCAAGTTAATGTTCCTCACTTGTGTTTCCACCAGCTTCTTCGCCCATCAGCATCTCCCTTTGTCCTTTGTTATGTCCTTCCACGTGGTTGTGTGTCTTCCAACTCTGTGTTTCCACGTTTTTAGTTTCTTTGCTCCCACCCTGCTACCGTGTTGAACTTTTGTATTCTGTTTAAACTACAGCATTAAAGGTAATTTTGAATTCCCTCCTGCCTTCCTGGGTCCCAAATCCTGCTTAGCACACAGTTATTTCATGACGACGTTTACATTGCAAATTATGCTCCGTATTAGTGAATAAGCAAGGGTGTGCTACTAATATGATGATAGCAAAAAAATGCTTAGCTCCAGACTTCAGAAACGGGGCTTCACAAATCATAGAGTGGTAGCATGATACCTACATCCATCTTTTAAATGCAGTCTATGATGAAAATACCCCTGATATAGCTCACCATAGTCCTTGACCTCAAATTCTGCAGAATAGCTCAGCTGTGGTTTACTTTGGAAACTCGCCATCACTTTCCATAGTCCAGTGCTTTCAAAAAAACAAACACATGTATCCAAGGG
>VUQR01011509.1:0-13067 GCA_015108515.1 Hemichromis elongatus
TTGGGTCTGGCCCCTAGTTGAAGCCAGCAGTTGTCGTCCGTGGCAGAAACACCAGCGACGCAAGTTGAGAGCCTGGATTGACTGTTGGCGGGATCTTGGGACACAGCAGCTGGGTGGTGCACTGTGTCGGCTAGCTCGGCGCTAGTAGCGGTGGTTTGAGCTTTGCCAAGGAGGATTGTGTCAAGTTTTCGTTCTGCCCCCTGGATTTGGTATAACGTGGATATCCTTTGCTCCAGCTCGATCACTCTTTGGCTCAGGTTGATGCAGCTTTCACAACTGGATGTCAAGGTGAGTGGTGCCATGACTGACAGGTAACCAGGAAGCAGGTTGTCTGTGCAACGTTGTAAAAGACTAGCTTAAAATCCTAATGTTCAATAGTTAAAAAGCGTTCATCCAGTTAAAAACAAGGTTAAAACCGTAAAAATAACCTTAAAACCACATAAAACAGCGTTTTTGTTTACGAAGATGTCCGACAGTCAGTCACAGACACCGGCGGTTCTACAGCAGTTCTACTGTGCTATGACTGCCAAAGAGTTGTGGCTTCATGGTCTTGTCCAAGTGGCTACAGTTACTCTAGTGTCTTTTGCACTTTTCTGTTAAGTCCTATACACCTGTGGTGGTTCATGATGTTTCAGTAACGGGACTTTGAAACAGCATTAAAAGAGGGCCCTTCTCACCCCACATCCAGTTAGACAGCATTACTTGTCATATAGCATGATGTAGAAGGTGTATGTGTTCCCCAATCTCTAGTGAATATTTAATTAATTGCTTTAATTAATTATTTTGTTCTTCATCTTACAGCCTAAAAAATGGATGTTGCTGTAAATAAACAAATTAAATTACCTTTCCTGTTTCAGCAGTACTTGAAGTTGCCATTGTGATTCAAGAACTAGCTAACCAGTGAGTGCCTGTTCTTCTCCGAGCTGTAACAATGTGTCAACATGTAAATGACGTTGAATTGTCCAATCAAATTTTTAAACGAGGCAGGTAATCTATGCCAACTGGTCAGGGACACACAAAATTGTGAATTTCAATCTTAAATTGAACCTCAGCTTCAGACCCTTGTGACTAAAAAACATTTGCTCTGTCCATAAACTTCCATTTGACCAGCATCTATAAGGAAGTCGATACCTAATTATATTATTTTACAAGAACTTAAGACTGATTTACGAGTACAGACTACAGAGTGTGACTCTGACATCCTGCTGGGCCTGTGGAGTGCAGGTCTAGCAATGGCTCAAGCTTGGGTCTTGAAGAAGTTGGTAATTTCTTATAGCAAGGCATTCAGTCAGCCTCTAAGTGATTCTGACAAACCTCAGACAATTCAGGAGAGGGAAGGAGCTTCTTGCTGATCCTGCATACAAGGGGGATGGAATGCTGCTGACTTCAATACAGGATATAGGTGCACAATGGAAGGAAAAACTAGATGTCTATCTTCCATAGACAGAAAAGAGTATAGGGACAAAAGGAATGAAAGGAAAGGAAAGTTTTTCAAGACTTTGATTGTTGTTGGGCTGCCTTAGTTTACATGCCTATGAAACATCACATGGAAGTCAGCGATGGCTCCTCTGGACTGGCAAACTGGGGTGGTGACTCCCCTTTTTAAGAATAGGGACCAGAGGAATGTGCTTACGATTAAGACATCACATTTTACAGTCTTCCCAGGAAGGTCTATGCCAGGGCATTAGAAAGGAGAATCTGTTAGGTATCTGTTAGGTAACATTAGAAGCAGAAAGAATAAACCGGTTTTAATTGTGGTTGGGGTATGTCCTATATACCTACATCCATCCTGGCTGGATGGACGACTACTGTAATGTAGCTTGATGAAACTTTGTAACAAGTGGGTAAAATTAGATTAACAGAACAATTATTTCAGGTTTACCAAGTATAGATAGCAGGTTGAAATATATCCCAATAGACATGGTACAAGAGGCTGAGTAGATCCCAGACAGTAGTCCATCACAGGGCTAAAAGATAGACATACATATCCACATACACCCAACTGGCCAATATAGAATCTCCATTTATTATAACAATGAGAACATAAAGAAAACCTACACAGGCTGTAATTGTCATTCATGTCATTGCTTTGTTGCACATCTTCAGTCTTACTATTAAGTTTAAGTAGTATCACACTTTGCCTGCTGCAGATAAAACTAGTGAGTGTATAAGTCTTAATCATTTTCTTTAGATATTACATACTTTCTTTCTGTATCTGCAATATCTAGCTTTTAAAGTGTACATTGTTTGAGTACAGATGCCTAATTTAATATGTTTGCCTAAATTTTTGCTGTTTTTAGTGAGGACACCACTGGACTTAACGCTTTTGAGCTTCGGCTGGTTAGTATCAAGTAGGCATAGATAAAGAAATACATTTACCTTTTAATAAATCATCAGGATGCTATTCAGTTGTTTAATTATTCTGTGATTAAAGGAAATTACTATTAAAGAGATAAGCTGCTAAAACACAACTCTAGTTAAAGTTTTTCTTTTTAAGTGCCTGCATATAAAGCTAATTTCTTATCTTACATACTTTCTGTCTACTTTTTGTCACACTTTCCTCTCTGGATACGGTAGTTTCCCACTTCTGGTAGTTTTTCTTGTTTTCCTAGTGAACTTCATAAAATATTGAGCTTTCAATTTTCACCCACAAATCAGCTTATAATGAATACAGAATCAAATAGAGCAGGAGATAAGTGATAAAAACGGTAGAATAGTTTAATGGAGAAAGCAAAGTCCAATAAGCTTACCTTTTTAAAATAGTATTGTGATTCAGTCTCTGGGTGAAAACCATTTCTTTCTTATGCATAAGATGGGAAAAAAATGTCTTATATACTTCAGCTTCTATTTCTCTCTTTTAGTGCATTCTTTTTCTAATGTTTATTTTAGTGAGTCTTGCAAATTGCAAACTGTATGTAAAAGAAGGAGGCATCCACTGCAACATCACTCACTCACTTGGAAAGCCCCTATTATAGGAGCATAGCAGTTGTCATCTTGGTTCTCTAAAGCCAGAAGTGGGGCTCTTTTGATGAAATGCAGCGATTTCAGTTAAAATTTAAGCCACTGATGTTGGTAAGATAAGTTTATCCACTGGCTAAAGAAATTATTGGCTAAAATTATTTGCTAAGGCACACAGCGGCTATTACATGCTAAACAACACTGTAAGGAGCAGAGGCTGATTAGACTGTGAGTTACTACACATCAAACTATTTTATTTATCAGATAAAAAATCAAACAAACATCACAAACACACTCTGGAGGTCCAGTTCAGTGATTTGAATTTACATAAAGTGAAGACCAGCAGCCACAGCTGCCTGTGTAAGAATCTGTCTGCCAGTCAACATGGGTACATATACAAATAATGCACCCATAAACCTATAAATAGGTTCATTTTAACACAAAATTAGATTGCAGCTTGGTTAGTTATGTTAGTTGCTTTTTAGCTGTGGTCTCTTTCATGTACGACAGGTTACTGCACTTCCATGCTGAGGTTGTTCCCTGATTAGAATCAATAGTTAGTGACAGCATCAGCTTTTTCAACAGCTCCCAAAATTAATTGTTCAAAAAAAAAAGTAAGATGCCATAGTGCCATTAAACGTGAGTGCTGTAATCAGGTAAAGATTTCAAACTAGTGACTAAATCGGGTACTTGCAGACTTGCCTTCCTTCTGTTTTGTATAGTACAAATGCTAGAGAGTAAATCCAGTCCTGAAAGTCCATTATGTGGAAATTCAGTCCCAAACAGATTCTCTGAGAGTTTAGCAGGGACAGCTTTCAAGCCCAACTTTTA
This sequence comes from Hemichromis elongatus, assembly GCA_015108515.1. NCBI lineage: Eukaryota > Metazoa > Chordata > Actinopteri > Cichliformes > Cichlidae > Hemichromis > Hemichromis elongatus. Next base: position 3,790 of record VUQR01011509.1, read on the forward strand.
AAATCCTCTTTCTGTCCCACCCCATTTACTTAAATCCTCACCTCTATCTCTGTTTCTTTCTGTCCTGAGTTAATGCATCAGGCTTTGCATTTATGCAGTCATGACAATCCCCCTTGGGGTTTTTGATGTGCAAAAAAAATTAAGTATGTATACACAGCTATACAATAAACTTTGAAATAGAAATACCAAAGCATAGTTAGCATTAGTTTCATGTTTGTATTTTTGGTCAGGAAACTAGCCCGAGGGGTTTAATCTAAAATGAAAGTAGTAAAGAAGTAAAGTGGAAAGTATTCACAATCTTGCACAATAATAACATAATCAAAGGTTTGGCTCATGCAGAGCAGAGACTGTAAAATCTGAGATAGAAACTAAGTTCCAAGAATGTCCCAGTTCCACACAGTTTAAAAGCAGTCAGCAAAGTTCAGGGTGAGCAACGCTTCCTCCTCCTCACAACATGTGTGTGATTAAAAACAGCAGCGCAATAACAACCCCAGAGTCCCATCACCAACAGCAGAGGGCCGTTAGGACGACTGCACACTCTGTTCACAATGCTGCCGAAGCGGGCACGATGCAGTCTGTGTCCAAAGGGTGCGACCAGATGGAGGCGTGAGAGGTGAAAGGTTTTCTCATGCTCATGTGTGCTTGTAGTGATTTGTTGGACTCCAGATCAAAAGTTCATAATAAAACGTGCTGATGATGCCAACGGGAAAGAGTTTGGATTTTCAGTGGCATGTAGTTCACACTTTAGTGTGCACAAGTAAAATATTCTTGGTATTATTATGGTTGTTTTTTATTATTCTGTTAGAAAAGGCATTCACCAATTTACCATTTACAGATCCTCTTTTCATGAAAAAAAGTACCGGGTTGAGTCGCCTCTAAACCAAGGTTTCTCAAAATGTGCTCTCCACACCAGAGGTGGCCCTTTGATAACATTTTGTGCAACTTACACACAGCAAGGACTGACTGATATAGTGCATTCATCCACAGTTTATGTCACACATATTGCATTTCAATTTTAACTCTGTTATTGTCATCATTGCAGATTAAATCTTACGAATGCAAAGTAAATGGCAAAGCACTTCCCTACTCTCCTGGAACATTCACTCCTTCACACCCAATGGTTAAAAGCACAAAAGATATAATTATAGACATAAATCATCATCTTTAGATAGGTTACAAAACTTAGAAAAGTTTGTTATGTGCATTTTTCTTCTGTAGCCTTGAGTCAAATACTAGCACACGAAGTTGGCGCTCGGTCAACAAAAACCTGCTCTCGGCATTTTATAATCTCCTGTTTAGTCAGTTCAGTTTACTTGCAGACTAATGAAATTGCCACTGGTCATTGCTGTACTTTTGTTTTTAGTACACATTTTATGGGGAATCAAGATATTGAATGTATTATATCAGCTCAAATTTTGGAGCATTTATATGGCATTTATTGGTATTCTTAATTTTTGCCCCTTGTGCCAAAGTACAGCTTCACGCTAGTGTGGCAGGAGACTTGGAAGATTAATGAGAGCTATTTATGGTTCACATGCAGAAAGTGTATAAAAGTTTTTACACCCTTGTTCCCAAGACCACGTCCCAGTGTTACATGGATCACAAAATCTCTATCCTGTTACTCCAATTATTCAAAAAGTGTGCAGAGTGTCATTATTCTCAGTCACTACCGTCATGAAAAGGTCAGGAAAAGCCTTCAGGTATAAAACAATGACATCCACTCATAAGCACATGAGAAAGAGGGGGTGGCTGACATCGGCTTTACCCCAGGCAACAACAGCATCTGGTGTGCGTGTGTGTTTTAATCTGAGCAGAGTGTGTGTTTAAAGCGCAGTGGGATGATCTCCCCTCATATCCAAAAGAAGGAGTGGAAAAGTGAAGGGGGGTGGTCTAAGCTTGTTATTAGGAACACCCAGATTCTGTAGAAAGGGATGGGAAATCCCTTTCTGTCTCTTTTTATCTATCTCTGGATTTACAGTCCAGATGCCTCCTCACCCGATCTATCCTCCACTACTGCTCCTATGATTGCTGCTTAAGCTGCATTTCTTCCAAAACGACAGAAAATTGATTGTTATATTGTTAAGCCAGTTCTCATGTCTACATAAAATCCCCTTCCTCACCCCCACCCACCACAAAAAAAGAAATAGAGGAATGGGATTATAATAAAGTGCTGCAAGTATAGTAAGACCTGCATCCTGTTTTTCATCATCCAAAGATTAAGGACTGTTAAAATATAAGTGAAAAGATTTTAAACTTAAAGGACAACTCCAGCTTTTAAATTTGTTTAAGCCTAAAGTGTGTGTTACACCGTACGTGTGGCATTTTACAGTACATTTTACAATACAGAGCCTTGTTGAAAGTAAGTAATGTTGTGCTCAGTTGTATTTTTGTAAAAGTTGCTTTATTGTTGGACTGAAGGTCTCTTTCTAAGTGCCTCTACGGGAACGCATGCTGATGTCTGGAAGTCTTCCTTGAGAGCCGAGTTTCACAATTAAATGAGTCTGACGACTTTCACCCTGGGGACTTGAGCTTGAATCCAGTTTTTGGATTTAAGTTTCATCTTCGCTCCATAGTTTTGTTTTAACTCACAATTTGGTTGGTGATTAAAGTAATACTGTGCACTACAATTTAAACCACATGTTAGAAAGCTTGCTAGATTAAAATGGTAAATGGCCTGTATTTGTATAGCGCTTTACACTACATTCAGTCATCCACTCTCACATTCACACACTGGTGATAGCAAGCTACATTGTAGCCGCAGCTGCCCTGGGGCGCACTGACAGAGGCGAGGCTGCTGGACACTGGCGCCACCAGGCCCTCTGACCACCACCAGTAGGCAACAGGTGAAGTGTCTTGCCCAAGGACACAACAACCGAGACTCGAACCGGCAACCTTCCGATTACAACTTACCGATAACTGCCAACTCTTGAGCCACGATCGCCCCAAAATGATGATGGTTTTCACTAGGCTTTTTCACATCACTGCAAGAGATCTCTTGGGTTTCTTTCTAATCTGATCACTGATTCTGATTCTATGTTTTGAATGAGTGATCAGATTGGATAATAATACTTTTTCTGACCTGCTAGTAAAAATGAGAGGGCTCCTATCCATATCAGTGTAAATTATTTTGATTTCCTTCATGGCACCACAACAGCTTTGATCTGCCTGTTCATGGAGAAAAGGTGCCTGTCATATACTGAGAAATACCTTTTGGTTTGGTGGCCATTTGTCCCCATATTAACAACTCAGCCAACAATGTGCACAACTAATATAGCAGTTGTTGCTGCTTCTGGACAAAACACTATAAAAATGCCTGAATGTAAAACAGATAGAAAAATTCAGGCATGCTGCTCAGTCAGATAAATGATGGTTAGTGACAAATAAAACAGAGCAAAGAGGAGCACTGAGGACAGAGGGCAGTATTCATTTAGCATGCAAAGGCCAGGCAACAACTTCACCAAGTCACTATTTCTGGGAAAGCGGATTCAGTGGGACGATTGGCCCAGTGTCTCTGGGCTAGTGACTCTTCGCTACAGGCTAATAAGACACAGAAGGTCAGTCAGCCATAATGAGAAGACTGACAAAAATAAATAAGTAAATAAATAAATACAAGTCAGACAGAAGAAAACAATAGAAGGAGGTGGAGATTATTGGTGAACTCCAGTGCTAATACATGTACACACACACACACACACACACACACACACACACACACACGCCCAGGGGGATTTAGTTACTGCCCAAGGGGCAGCAGTCGTATTTGATGTGTGATTAACAATTTAATCTGTAGTCCTACTCGATATGATTAATGAGCCATAAATAGCTCTCATTAATCTTCCATGGAAATAATGACATTATCATCATTAAGAGGATCTAGATTGTTGGCATAATTTGAATTTTTCAAGGCTGCTGCCTACTTTGTGATTGTATGTATGTGGTTATCAGATCAGTCATAAAGTGTTGTCAAGCACATCTTTAATAGTTTGAAGGTTTGAGTCTGTAAAGTGTGCCACGTTCAAGGGTTGGTGCACTGGTTCAAAGGTAAGCTGACATGTTAAAGCCCTAACTTGACATTGCTGGAAGCTCCTTCTCCTGATGTTTTAAAAAGTGAGAACATTTGTCCTCATGCACGTTATTAGTATTACATCAAAATAGGGGAACTTACTGCATATGTTTCAATTGAAATCTGAATCTTTTTAACCTGTTTGTTGAAATAAAAATTTTGTTTTTAGAGAAAGGCCCAGAGTCGGCCGCTGTAGCTGGGTGTGCTCTTATACTCTCTGATGCCTGCAATCTGAGACGTGAGGCTGGGGGTGGGGAGACATTTTGGCTTGTTCTTGCTTCTTTGCACTTGTGATGTTTAAGAATATGATTCAGTTTGGGCGTTTTTTAGGTTTAACTTTAGGTTAGGCTACTTGCATGCTAGATGAACTGTACCAGAACAAATCTTTTGAATAATTTTGCAGTGTGTATAATGCTAAACTCAGACTATACAGTATAAACCAGATTATGGGCAGACAACACAAACACTGGTTTGGGGTGGGAATAAAAATGGCCATTATACATTACAGCCAATTGTTGGTTGACCAATATATGTACAAAGCACTTGCCTTCCCCCTATTTTTTTTTTCTCTGCTCATATTTATACATAGACACGGCGCAGTGAGAAAAACACAATGTTGCGGGTGCAGTTATGTAAAGCTGTGACGCAGAGTACACTAGACAGCTAGTATCACACATACCACTTTGGTTGCCATGATTTTTACATTCTTTTCCTGTAAAATGTTGAGATGAATCTTTTGAAACTATTGCAGTGCATCCACCTGCACCTTTTATTCGCATATGTAATATTTAAAATATTGTGTATATAATCGTGTATCCAACCATGTAGTGGACACCTGGTCATGACCTGCCTTCACACCTGCCCCTCACCCTGCACTCAGCATGCACAGTTTCCAGCTTGACATTCATCTTTAGCATTGCCCGTCTGTCTGATTGCTAATGACTCTTTTTGTTTTGATTACCTGCTTGTCCTGATTTCGGATTGTTGTTGTACACCGACTGCTCCCTCGCTGCTGGCTCTTTTCTGAATTTAATAAATTGCCCTTTTCTATTTCCTGGTTTAACGTTCACACCAGACACTTACATGTCAGCTCCTAGGATTTTAACACCTGCAAAAAACTGTGATCTTTTTTCAGCACACGTACTCAGTTCCTTAGTTTATGTTTTGGAGATACGTGGTTTTCCTTGGATGGTAATGGCTTATTTGTTCAGACAGAGAGGGTGACAGCAAATTCATTAAATGCAAAAAAACGGTAAGTGCTTTATCCAATCTGACCCTTCCCCTCTCTCTAGATGTTGACAGCAGCAGTATAAAATGGTAACTCTAGAAAAGATTCTCCTCCTTAATTATACGAATCACCACTGTAATCGTATATATTTAAAAATGATATTACTTATTTTTGGCCATCATCTATGCTAATAAGATACAAGAACAGTGAGAAAGAGAATGCACCTAATAATGAATGCAAAGCATTAAGGAGGAAAAGGGTCAATGAAAGGAAACAGCGATAAATAAAAAATGAAACAGATGCCTACCTAAAAACATATGCCCATCAGTGGATGGCATATAAACATGACAAGTACATGAAAAACACATTCTTCCACACCCGAGCACACACTACCACTTTCAGCTCACTTTTCCACTAAACATCACTGTCACACAGCCACCGCTGTCCAGCTGTGCTCACAACTGAAACACAAAAGGCCGCTGTAGGATATAAAGTATTATATACGTATGCCTGCACACGCCTTCGAAAGGCAAGAAATTGGAGAAGACCGGATAAAGTGTCTGAAGATATTTGTGAAGTTAAGATTTGTACCTTGATTTGTATTTAAAAACAACTGAGAGAGCTTCAGAACACCAAGTAGATAAAAAAAACTGAATGAAAAAAATTGAATGTAAAAAAGAAAAATCACTTACCTTTTCAAGCGTGACAATTGCAAGCATCGCTTTGACCAGCGGGTATATTCTTGCTCTGCCTTTTGCAGACTGAATCTGAAGTTTTGGTGTGCGTGCATGTGTTTTAAGGTCTGATGTTAATAGGTCTCGTTATGAACAACCTCTAATCAGTAAAAATAGCAATGTCGGTCAATGTTTAGTCTGCAACACACACACACACATACATTTTCATTGCGGTTCACATGATCATTAAATTTCAGGGTACATATGTGTGTGCGCGTGTGTGATTACATGGTGTCGGGGTCTCTGGGGCCACTTAAGCGTCATGTTCGAATGGGGCCTCAAATGCAAGCGCACTCTAAGAGTGAGGTCATCGGAGAAAGAGTGACAGCTTCAGGAAATGAAACACACCTCAAATTACAGCTAAACAACATTAACTAACATTTAAAACATGTGGTTTCGCATGACTCGCTTTCTCTCCATCAGACCGGCGTGTTTCTTGATTGAAACCTTGCCTTTTTCTGCCGACTGATTTGGAACACAAACAGCAGAGTGTGAGAATGTCACACCGTGAACACCGAGGACTCGCTCTCCAGGATGAATATCGCACTGCTTTTATTCTCACTATTTGTGCCAGACTTGTAGTTTTCCCCTTTGCCTCTGCGTTGCTCCTCTCGGTGCCTGCACACGTTCGGCATACATAGCAGGAGATATCGAGGCTTGTTTTTCCTCCCTGCAGAAGCCATCTGCTGTTGTTTAATATTAAAAGACAAGTTCTGGAGCTAAGTAAACCATTATGGTAAACATGCAGGTTTCTGCTGAGAGTTTTTCCCATCCACATATTCATTAGGCCACTTTTTGCTTTCTGTCAGTCACTTGACACCACAACAGTTCTCTGCCTGAAGATAACCTTTTAAAGACATTCAATGCCTCAACTGAAAGTACAAAATATGTAATAATGATCAGTGCTGTATATTCTTTATCCTTATTTGTACTCCGAGCAGTCAACATTCATCCAAAAAGTAATCTCAAGACTTCCAGCCTTGCTGGATAAATTTCCAACACGGGAAAGCAGAATATCCCTAAGCAAGCACTCTCTTGGAAAGTGTTGTCTTTCAGCTGCTGAGGCCGGGGCTGGAGAGACGGAAATGGGCGCCACAACGTGATTACTGTGATTACTACGCGGACTAATTTGAGCTGAGTAGGTGTGACTCAATGATAAGTTCCAGTGATTTGTGTGCAAGATAAGACAGTATAAACATGAAATATATCCGTCTAAACTGAAAATGTAAACCGCTTTCCTGACATTTAAATGACTGTGTGTTTGCAACCTGAGACACTGTCGGAAAAGTGACCCTGTGCATTAAAGGATTTGAGCACGTTGGCGATACCGCACACACACACTGACACGGACAGAAAATGTTCATTTCTGATTGGTTCCTGAATGTCTCAAAAAATCTGGGGGTGTAAAATAAGAAAAGGAGAAAGAATGAATCTAGTGAAGAAGGTGCATCTTTAACATCTCCAGCGACTGGTGGTAGGAAGTTAGAAGAAAAAGAAGATGGGTTGGAAAAAGCTAAACATATTATTTTATACTTTGCCAGAACAATTTAAGGATGGTTTATAAAAATTATGCTTTCCTCAAAAATGTGTTATTTAGGGTCCCTCCGTAGCTCACTCCGTAGTCTACTGCACAGAGTTGCTGGGCCATTTGTTTAACCCCCCCTCCAACTCTCCCTCCCTCCTGTCTCTCTCTCTCACCGTCTCTATCCAATAAAGGCAAAATGTCAGAAATAGATCTCAATGTCTGTTTGACAGTGAAAGACGTGCTGTGAAAACTTTGTAGTTTTCTGTATTTCACTGAAGCTGGGGGCTGGGATCCATTCACAGTGGTTAGAGTGGATTCCAGCTTTCATGGTGGAGACAGTTTTAAAGCTAGTCATCCGCCATAATCCACTTCTCTGCTGGAGAACTGTATACTCTTTATGTTCCAAACACTCATATTTGTGTCCAAATTTGACTAAACGCACTGCTTTCATTTCATTTCACATGCATGACACTGCAGCTCAGTTACTGATTGTGCCGTAAACCAGACCCAGATGTAAAAGGGCCCTACTGACTCTGAGGGGAACCATGAGCCTTTAATAGACTTGTCTTGACCACAACACTCATCGTTAATCATCAGCAGAATCACCGACTTACAAAACAGTAACATTATAGTTTCTTTAAATGTTGGCAGGAAAAAATGATCCGATAACCGCTTGCTAAGAAAGTGGATTTAAAGTGTTTTGGATGCAACCTTTCAGCTGCGGTGGAAGATTTCCAACTCAGACTGTTGGCTCAAATCCATGATGTTATTCATTTTTTGTCCTTAATTTCATTCACGCTTACACTGATTTTCCAAAAGTGAGTGCTAGCACAAGAAACTCTTTATTTGCACAGAAAATGAAAACTAACACTCTGTACCTGACACTCCATTTATAATCAAATTAATGCATCTTAAGACCATGGAAGGGAATTATTTTAACTTATTGTAAGAAAAGACATTTCAGGGGGAGCAGACAACATTTACTATTTATTTTAAGCACGTGTTTTTTATTCCTCCAGGGTGAGAATTAAACATCAAGTGATATGTATGTAAAACAGAGGCACGTGGGAGAGTATAAGTCTGAAACTTTGAAATGTTTAAGCCTATTAGAGTAAACAACAACCTGCCTGAGACAAATCAGGCTTGTTTTGTTTGTTTTTAACATGTAAATTCTGACTTTAAGTCTGCTGCAGCAAAGCAAGTTTATCAGCACAAACTGTGAAGGATGAGGCTGAACACGACAACGAGAAGCATCGTGGCCGGTAAGACAAGACTTCAGGAAAGGAGACGATAATGATATGGTGGTACGTGCGCATGTGTTAGCGTGAGGGGATGGACTTTGACAAGAGGATTATCAACACACAGCTAATCTCTTTATTCCACTCTGATCTACATCACCCCAGCACAAAAAAAACACCAAAATACACTTTCTCAATAACCAGCTTTTCCTGACATGCTTATAAAGTGAATACAGACATATAAACATGCACGATCACCGTGACACGTGATGGAGACAGACATGATAAGACGTGTCAGGTAGACAGAAGTCAACATACTCTCAAAGGCAGCCAGGCATGTATTGGTAAGATACTAGATATGAGTGAGAATGACTACCTTCACTGTAGCACTAATGTCCCTAATCACTAGACAACAATAACAAAGTAATTACAGTAATTCATTGTTGATGTGTGTATGTGTGTGTGTGTGTGGGGGGGGGGGGAGTTTTTG
>VUQR01011509.1:14634-41749 GCA_015108515.1 Hemichromis elongatus
AGGGGTTCGGGGTGTGTGTGTGTGTGGGGGGGGGGGTATGGCTCACACCCATACACAAACCCACAGGCATTTAGTGTACGACTGCCTGAGGTCTCCAAATCACTTAAACCACCCCTATGCTTTGACACCTGAGAAGACATGCTGATCCAGTTTATGTGAATGAGATTAAAGAATTACTGGGTCGCAGCATCAGAAACGACACATTGCACTGATTCCACTAAGAACTTGCATACACACACACACACACACACATATATATATAGATATATAGATATAGATAGATAGATAGATAGATAGATGAAATATGAACCAGCTCACACACACCAGATGTATTAAAATGATTGAGAAAATAACCTCTTTCTCAGAAAGTCCACATTATGCATCATGACTCACCCTGTAAATCAAGCTGTGTAATTATCAGTCTCCAGACATACTGGCTAATCTGATATCACAGCACATGTACAGATGCACGTTCACATCCTTGAACAGAAAACCATCTTCCACGATGGGTCAATGATTTCCACGATATGATAAATCAATCAAAAGTATTATTAAAAGGAAATGCATCGCCTGTTACAGGCCATCACATGAAATGCACAGCTGAAAATAATAATTCTAAGTACATTTGGACTGTACAGCTCCACCCATTCACATTCCTCAGTGGTTTGAATTTGAGTACACACTGACCCAGCACGACCAAGAAACATAATGACAACCAGTGCAACCAGCTGTGTGACTTTCTTACTTTCTCATAATGAGAACCAAATGTTTTTCTCTCTCCAGAACTGAAAAGCAGTTAAACTAAACTCTCTTGCCATTTGTTTCATCCTTTTTCTTCTTCTTTCATTTTTTTCCCCCCAACCCCAGTTTGAGAAAAATCCACTACAAATTTGCCTTGACAAGCTGGCCCCCAAATCTCTTAGAGCGCTGGCTACTTAGGTAACCCAATGCTGCCCCCTTCTGGACAAACCTTTTTAATACAATTTGTAGCTCGGGGTAAACCTGCTTTAGTAATAAATCTTGTCCATATTTCAGATATATTTGTATGCAGTCCCTTCCTGTATGCAAATATTAAGCTTGTGTGGGAGGACAAATAGGATACCTTCTGCATGTTTTTCAGTTTTCTGTGCACTTTTATGAACTTAGAATTTGATTAACACAATTGCATTTACTGCATTTCAACATTTTGGTTTCTAATATTCCTCTGTCATGGTTTTGACTTGGGTTAATTTGTCATTCAAAACTGACTGTAGGTGTGGATATAAGACTGTGTTACGCCGTAATGGACTAGTGACCAGTCAAGGCTGTACCTCTGCCCTTCAACCCCAAACTCATTGCCACAGATTGAACCTGAAACCCTTTGCCCCCTCTAATGGCCTCGAGCATTGTCTGCTTGAAGTGGAAGGCCAAAATAAGAGTTTGGACATAGCATGGGGAGCGTTGCCTAGTCTCTACTTAAAGTGAGGATGATGGTGTTACAGAACAATTTAAAGGTAACAGAAAAGTCCGAGACAATCGAGGGCAATCAGGCAAAAAATTCTGCTTGTGGGGCGTCACCAGTTCTGATAATAAGCTCATTACTATCTCTGCACCATACAACATTCTCACTGTCCACTACTCTCCTTTTTCCCTCATGAGCTCAAAGTCTAGAGCTTGCAGTTGGACATGCATGATATTAATGTGACAGATTTTAATGTTGTTCTTGTAATGATTAATATTCCACACGACTCAGATGTTTGTAATTATATTGCTATATGTTATATGTGTTGTATTTTGTGTTTTCCTCTTGCCCAGGTCTCCTTTCAATCTCTGTGAGGCTTTTACCTGTACAAATAAAGAATATCATTTCATAACTTTTATTGACACTGTGGGTTTACCTATATCACAATACATTATCAGAAAATGTTCAGCAACAACAAAACTGAGAATATTTACAAGCCCCCAGCTACAAATCACATAGTAGGTCTGCTGACAATTTCTCAGCATTGTTCTCCATCATCTGTTCAACTTTCTACCAAAACTAATTCACATTACTTCAGTCTTTGACTTATACAGTGTTTTAGGACTATTTCTAGAGGTTAATAATTAATCAAAGCCCTAATATAGCATGAAGAAAATTCACAAATAACTGCAGACTTGACTGCACGTCTTCAATAAGATGTACCTTTTTGTTTTTCCATGTATTTATCTCTGTCTGGTGTCTGGCTGATGACCTCCGAGTGTGCAGCATTTGGTCGTTGCAGGTCATTAGTCATGATGCCAAAGCTCCTGGAAGTTCAAGGGTCAAAGCCCGACCTCACAGGAAACCTGGAAGACAGACACCCATTCTGTCCGTCTGTCACACACTCACAACCTGTTCAACTCGAGGGTAATCAGAGGTGATCAGACAATACCACTGAGCTTGTATTAGGCCCAAAGGTAGAAACAGACAGTCGATAACTTGGCAGCATGTTTCGTCTTATTAATCCAATAAAACCTGATGCTCAAACATTATACAGGAGTACCTAATGAAAGAGCCACTATGTAGTTTTGTGTTATAATTTCAAAGAATATCAAACAAACTTCCAAACACTTTTTATTTGGGGGAGAAATGTATAGTGGCAAGTGTATTCCATCATGTAGGCACTTTCTATTCACACAAGCAAAATATGGAAAAAATAAGGAATAAATCACATCTTCATGCATTTTGTACAGAATAAAGAGCAACCTCTCTCTGGATTTTCTCTCTCCGTTTCACATTTCTTTCGAGCTTTGGGAGTGCCCTGGAGGAAAAACACAGCGAGCCATTTGACCTCGGACGCAGGTCAAGTGGAGTTCTGTTTTCTGAAAGCCGGTCATGTGACGAGGCTGGGAAACCCACACCCCGGTAATTCGGCGAGGCGGTGGGCGTTTAGAAGCGCACTCATGCACTCGGACACATGTAGACACCGCCTCCATGGAGAAGAGTGTAAAACATGAAAAACCCAAGTGTGCGCACACATTCTGCTGAGGTGAACTTGAGCCCGACAACAAATCTGGAAGATGTAGTATTCTGACCAGCGTTTAGTCCTGACCTTTGATCTTCATTTCAAATTGATTTAAGGTTGTATATCAGCATTAATATTTTTTGTATTCACTTTTTATAATGCTGGATTCTCAAGGATACTCACAGTTACTAGCATATGTGGCATTTGTTCTCATAATATTTTGAAAAATACATTTAACTCGGTACATTTTCTTACATATTCCTAATACACTTTTCCTTTAGGACATCCATAATTCTTAAACTTCTGGAGATAATGTATGAACCAAAAAAAAAAAGTGAAGGAAAAACAGAAGAAAGGACACGTATGCAATTTTTTTTAGGCATTTCAGCTTCTTGGGGCTACAATCAGGGGAATGAGAGAAGGAAAGAATGTACAAGCAGAGGCAATACAGAGACAGATATGTTATTTTCAGTCCTTCAGGAGCTCTTGTCTTCAAAGTAGGTCTGTTCAATGCGTCTGCAGAAGGACAGCAGATTGCCGTAGCTCTTGATCCTCTCTGCCAGCTCAGTGCTGGTCAGTCTAGTAGTCAATATAGTGAAGAGATGGCCAAACACCAATGCATCCAGCTCTGTAGGCCTATAACACACAGACACACACACACACTGTTAATGATTGGCACTCCTTCAGCTTTAAATATAATCAGAAATGAGGTGTTACAGACACTGGCTTCACTTGTAATACTTTTTTTTTTTTACACAAATCAAATATTCTCAGTGAGAACAGAACAAAGCTTTTCAGTTGATTATGAGGTGATTACAATTTTAAACCACTAGGTGGTGCTCAAGGAAAACTGCTTGCAATGTTAAAAAAAACATTTCCTTTTTGGTGTGGACGCCTATAACCGGGTTGGAGAAAGGATTCTGGAGATGTAACCCTCAGTGTGCAGATTTGGGATTCGGCTGCTATAAACAAGACAAATGAGAAAGCGATAACCAGAAACATAAAGATAAAAAAAAATAAAATACATACTGTTTATTAAAAAAGTATGATTGTGTTCCCAGCCTCTGAGAGAGAGCCTGGCAGCATTGACTCACATCTTCATAAACCTGAAATACATGAGGACAAAAAGACTTTTAAAACATGTTTGTTTAAGGTAGTCTGATCGTCTGTTGACAATGAAAATGAAACAGGATCCTACAGACACACAAAAGAGACAAATACAAATAAGTTTTAACTTTATGGCCTTGAAACAGTCTAATTCTGTAAAACTTTGAAGAATTCCACCTTTAAAATAATGAGATATATAATTATTTTTCTAATTGCAGAAGAGGAATTGTAGTGCTGGTAAAACACCAGCTTTTCACTGGCAGGTTGTTGCTAACCTGCTCCAACGTTTTCCCTCCCCAGCCGATGGCGTTCATCTTCCTGCGCACCTCCCACTGCTTCTGGTAGGCGAGGATTTTATTGAGAGGCCATGAGTACGGACTGCTGTATCTAGGACGAGAAATCTACAAAAACAGACACAGATGATTAGGAGGCTATCGAGACATAATAATAATTTTTTTTTTTTAAAGTCTGGTGTACCCACCTCAATGGCTGTAGAATCATCACACCACTGAATGTACAACTGTAGAGGAGAGGCCACATGTGTGAGAGGATATTTCCCAGACACAACCACAAAACCTGTATATACACCTGCGCTGAAGTTCTAGTATAAGTATGTTATGATGTTTTTGATACCTCAGCAGTAAGCAGCATGTTGTTGACCAGCTCCATGTATGCCTTCATTTCAGCTCTCTGAACGTCATCTAAGCCATCGCTCAGAGAATGACCCTAAGAACCCAAAAGAAGACAACGGCAAGAAAAAATCTGAAAGTCTGTTGCTCCACTGGGAAAATCTGGAAGCAAATTTACCAAAAGAAACCATAACAGCTTCCATCTATACGTCACTTGCCTTAGCTTTAGTAAATTGCACAATCGGCCCCAGTTCTGACACCACCTGGTTGCCCACATGGATAAAGGGAATTTTACCTATGGACACAAACATAAAGGCTGGCCAGTAAAATCAACAGACCTCCACATGCATCTACACGAAACCTGGAAGCAAACTTGACACCTCATTTTATAGTGAAGTAGAGTAAAATTTCTAATAAAATCCTAACTAACAATTTTCAAACCCGCTTACATTACAGAGATACTGATATATAAAACTTTGTGTAATGTTTTAATGTAATATTCACACAGTGGCGAGACCAGACACCTGAATTTGTCTCTGGAGCAGCTTGTGTTCTTACCGGAAGGTGACATGTATTCAGCGTTTGCCCTGCAGACCACCTGAACCGGCAGACCACACATCCTCAGGTACGCCTGCACGTCAGAAACGGGACAGAATTAAGCAGCTGTGGAAAAAAATCGCAGTAGGAGGACACTAGCTTGTAATGCCATGAGGCTGGGTTTGTGTCTCCTCCCAGTCTCGAATCGTTCACCTGTAGGATGAACGACTTAACTAAACATGCTGTGAAAGTACATTAAAATTATTACTTGTGGTACAGTTTGATATGCTTTTTAAAAAAAATAGTTAACTTCATTTTTCAGCATTGCAGATTTCACTCCATGAGAAATGTCAAATCCAAGTCGGACTAGAGGTCAAAAGGTCAAATACACATAATACCAACAACTGCATTTCATACTTGATGCATTTATAATTCAGAAGAATCTCGCTTCATTAACAATTAATATTTTAGGAGAATTAGTCATCTGAAAATCATCACACACACCCATTTGGGACATTTTTGCCGAAATTCAAAACCAACATATTTTATTTTGACTACACTTATTTTGAAAGTATTTTTCCTGAAGACCAGTGTCACTGACAAAACAAAATATATATTTTAAGTGCTGACGGCCTACTATCGGTATCTTATTAGTTGAATGCCAACTAATAAGATACTAAATAAGCTGACATTTATCGGTGGCAGCGGCCCGTGTTCATCCGTTATCAGTTTTGTGCTTCTTAAATGTTCGAAATTGTGCAATGAAGAGCTGAAAGCTTTTATGCGAGTTTAGTTTTCATTAATTAAATAATGAAAATAGTATTTAATATTTCAATTGAAACCACTGAAACGTACAGAAGCTTTTGGTGTTTGAATAGCACAACGGGCCAAATAACTAACAAATAATAAACATTACATTCAGCAACATGTGTAATGTGTGTACATGTATGTTTGCTTTACCTGAACAGCGAGAGATGAGGCACAGTCTGACAGGAGAATCTGATCCTCTGCAAAAATAACAAAATATATATAAATTGCTATATTGCCAGTGACATTATGTATTGTACCTCCATTTCACCAACTCACCTTTCAGTGGCTGGTACAAGGTTGCATTTTCAGGCCACGGCTCAGCAGCTGTTAACGTGAGAAATACACACAATTATACGGTGATAATGTGACTCATTAACCTATAATGTTGCTTGTGGGATCGACTGTCAACATTCGTTTACTAATTGCGTCTTGTTGTACTTATTCTACTTTTGACTCTCCCTTTTAACAATCGTCCCAGTTGATCATCTGCCTTCATCTCCCACCAACCCTCCGCATGTCCTCTTTCGCTACAACCACAACCATTCGTGCAGTCTTCCTCTTTTCCTCCTGCCTGCCAGCTCCATGTTCAACATGGAGTTGGAGTTATCCACTATCCCTCCTCTGCACATATCTAAACCACCTTAGCCTTGCCTCTCTAGCTTTGTCAAACTCCTCAGCCTTATGTGTCTCTCTGATGTACTTATTTCTAATCTTGTCCCACCTGTTCACCCCCAAAGAAAACCTTAGCACCACTGACCTTTGTCAGTGTACTGTCTACAGACCATACATCACTGTAGGTCTCACTACCATCTTACAGACCTTCCCTTTCACTCTGGCTCACTTCTGTCACAAATCACCCCTGACACTCATCCACATCACCCTGACCGCTTCCTCTTCTTCACGTCTACTCACATAAAGTTCATTAATAAAAGATGATAAAGAATACAGACACGGGGTGCACGGTGCTCACTCAACGACCTATGCTATTACACCGCCGTCCTTGCAGTACAGCCTCCAGCCACTGGGGGAATCCCTGAGCATGTCTCTGTTAAAACTGATAGAATTTAGCCGTTTCTGTAACGATGCAGGGTTGTCATTAACTTTAGCCCTCTTGAGCTGTTTCCGCTTGAATTTACCGTCCTCCTGCTGATTTATCCTTTTATCAGTAAACAGAAATATGGTGCTATTTCCATTAGAGTCCTACATCCCGTGTTACATCTGCCAAGCAATCCACGACATGCAGAATGACCTGTGCCTTGGGGGTTTTCCAGGCCAGTCAGCCTTTGTTTACGAAGCAAAGAAAAGGCGAACAGAGGCAGCTATAGTAAAAGCTAAAGGTCCATATATGTAAGTAACTAAATTTGTAAAGAGCCTTCACTACTGTGAACCCTAGCTCCTGCTAGCTAGCTGGCTAATGTTATTCATCAACAATAGAAAAACGGGATGAAGTCAACATATTACCTGCCATCTGCGACATAAACGCCTCTGCCGCAAGAGACATGGTGCTGCTGTTGTACTCTTATTGTTAAATAATGATCAGAATAATGAGCGATCTGAGCAACAACACTGCTTGCAAGTTTAAGGGCAAGTACTTGTTCTGCAGTCACCGACCGGTCCCCCTTCGACTGATGTCCGTAAGAGAAACGTTTGCATTAATTTTTAGTTCCACTTTATGGACGCGCATAGAGGCTACTGTGGCAATTTGGTTATATTTAACTAGAAATAATTGAGGGTTTTAGTGCATGAAAAATACATATTAATAAAGTAGAATTTTTCATTTGGGTTTAAGGGAAAGAACTAACCGCGCAAAAAAACGTATATAAAACTGACTAAAACAAACACAACATGTGAGAGAGACACAGACTCAAAGAAGTATTATTTGAAATCTATGTGATCATTTTGTTAATGAGATTAAATGGATAATGTCGTGGGCAGAAAACATAAATTTGGAGAGTAAAGTCAGGGTTTTATCAGATTTGCCTGGTGGTGTGGCTGTGGCTCAGGAGATATGGCAGAGGTTCAATCCCACGCCCCGATTATACTGGGGACGAACCAAAAATGTCACATTTGGATTCATAACTCCTTAAGACCTGTGACTTCTGATTTTTCAGTCCAGTTCTACATACATCAGCCTTTTCTTCCTGATTCCCTTCCTTTGAGATCATTTCTGCAAACAGATGAATCAACTGAATGATTGATTTTTAGATACTGTTCACCTGCGGGAGACTGCTCAGCATGCTGAGACATCCCGTTATCCCAATAGCTCTTGTGAAATGATACCTTGGGTGCAAAAAGACTAAATGCCTAAAGATGCCTTTCAAAATTAGTTCTTTGATCCACATTTTTCATATTTTTACTCTTCAGTGATTGATATATCATTGTTAAGTGATGTAGGAAACAAAAGGAAGGAGGAAAATGCTGCTACATATACGACTATATCTAAACAAGTCTGTGGCGCACCCATGTTTCTGTGTTTTTCTGTAGCTACGGTGTCCACACCATAATAAGAAATGTTTCACTCTTGTGACATCTCTCACCCTTTGGTGTTTTAAGCTTTACCATCAAACTCGTGACTGCATTTAAAGTGACCTGCCATACTCTTAATCTTGTAAAAATATTCAGCATTCATTCCCGTCTTAAAAGACTTACTTATAGGTAAATGTAGTCATGCATTTCTACTGTTGTGTGTTCACACTGCAAACACAGGTGTACAAAATAACTGAGACACATTATGATGCACGGATAGATGTAACAACCCGAAATTGTAACCTTTGCCAAGATGTATATGTTTCTGGTTCATTTACCTTATTATTACCAAGGCTAATTTAGCATAGATTACATTTTATTATACACATTTCTGTTAATCCAAAAGACTAATGATAAATATATCCATTCATTTCTAATGTACATATTTTCCACGTTTTCTTAACTGGAAAATATTAATTATCTTAACCTGAAAAAAAAAACACTCTCTTTCAGACTGTAATACTTACTGCTACCAGTCGGGGGCATTCCTGTTTCATCACAGACTAGCGAAAGCCAGGTTGGTGTACGCGCACAAACACAAACACATACATATACATATCTACATCTATTGTGCTGTTCAGTATTATTGCATTCTGGTTTTTTGTCTATTTAAATGTACATAAAATACACCAATGCGTGTGAACTTGTGGTGTGAAATTTTAGGAATAATTGCATCTCGTTTGCAATCACGTGTGTGTCATGGTGGCCGGTTTTGAATTCCAGATGTTTGACGATGTTTTGTGGTATTTCCCCTGAGTAACATCTCAAATTGCAGACATACAGGACTTCAGAAGCTTTTCTGTTTTTAGTGAAGATCTGAACTTTGTTTGTCATGACTGTGGCAGCTCTGTGGTTGATCTTCGGCGTGTGATAGATAATCCAGGTGTCAGCCCCTTTGTGCCTTTCCTGCACATGTAACCGAGTCTCGAACGGAAGCTACCAATTATTGGCACTCAGCGCTCATTTCTCTTACATATCAACACACAAATACACACAGCTACGATTCCACTACTTCAGGGGATTTTACATTGATTTACGTTCCTTCCCCGTAAACTACTATACACATAGGCCTAAATACCGCTAATCTTGATCCAGAGCCAAACAATTTCACTTACATTGATATTTATAGTAAAATTTGCGCTTTGGACAAACAAGATCTAAGAGGGACCCGAATTATTGTATCTGAGATATCTAAACTTTCCAACAAAGATTTCATCATAGACTATACTGAAATCTCATAACATAATAATTTATATTCCATAAAATTTAAAAACAACAAAAGGCACAGAATACCAACACGCCAAATTTTCTCCTTAGATTCAACTGCGTTTAATAACTACTTGAAAATTAAAAACTGTAAAGATCAACCTAAATCCATTTTAAAAGCTTCTCAACTGAGCCATGACGCACTAGACATTAGTCTTGGCTTATATATGCCATGAACCCCCGTTAAGTTATGATTGCGACAAAGACCGTACAGCTTAAAGATCACATTTTATTTATTTATTCGATATATTTGTTTTATTTTCTTAAGCCGAAAATGGAGATCACGATTTCGCTATTAAGTCATGAGCCCTAATCACACGTCACTTCCGCTGATTCTCTCCAGACCTCATCTTCCCTACTAACAAAAAATTAATTGGTTCTTTGCTTATCCTCCACAACAGACAAATATTCAAACCTTTAATGTTTGGAATTTTTTTTATTATTATTATTTTTCTCAACAATTTTTATCAAAACATTTCCACATATAAAATTATTACAGGAATACACAATTTGTTTTTTCAATAGAAACCAAAAAAAATAAAATAAAATGACGGCGAAGATGCTTGCTACAAAGAACGAATAAAATATGCTTCTAATAAGTACAAATTAAACATAAGTACTGGCGTAGACTATAATAGATATCGATAGCATATTAAACTGGAATCAAAGAGAGAACATACCTATTTATACGCAACATCATGGTATTTCACAGAGGGCTAGTTTAATCCTCTCGGTGCTAAATCAAACAAGCTTTTTAAGAAAAAGAAAAAAAAGATCTCATTGTAAAACCCTGTAACCCTGAGAAAAGAAGTTGGATTTACAGTCAGCTGTGTGCGTTAAAAAAAAAAAGTACCTTCATTTTGGCTCTTTTTGAAAAAATATTTCCATGTGTCTATGTGAGAAATAAAATCCAAGGAAAAAAAATATGGCTAATTTCCTTCCAAATATGCATTATTTTTGGATGCTAAAACATTATTTGTGCAGCCACTCAACACGCAATTTGGTGTTTTTGCTCTTCTACCTACTCTCTAAGCGCCAGTTTATGTAACATTTTGGTAACGTGCATATTCATAAATTAGGATTTTTCAGCTTTTAGGTAGCTGTTCTATAACCCTGTATTATGTTTACCCTGTAGCGAAAAGAAAACCCTGTTTCATCCTGGTTCAACGCAATCACGAGTATTCTGGCACCGCAACAAACGATTCTGCGTCTTCATCGGATATCTATATGAAGCAATTTCCTATCTGCACCAGAGAGCTGTCGGGGCCTCCGTGAACTTAACATGTATTCATTCATTCATTCATTCATTCATTATGGATGAAATCTCAAAAAAAAGGAAAGATTTGAAATGCTCCAAATTTGAAGTTAAAAACAAAGAAAAAAAATCATCATGGAATTTATAAACTTGTATTCGTCAAAGCTGGAACTTTAAAGCAGTTGAGAATTGTTTGAGGACTGCAATCAAACTGGATAAATTAAGCAACATCAGCTTTGGAGAATGAAGGTGCTACCATGGCTGTTTCGACGGCCACACTCTGCTCCTGTGTGTTCAGACCGTTATCGCCGTCTTCACGCTGTCGCTGCTGTTGCTGCTGCTGTTGTTGTTGTTGTTGTCGGTTGCTTTCTTGTTTTTGCTCTTTCCTTTGGTGTTGGGCAGCTTATTGTCTTTCTTCCAGCGCATGCGCCGGTTCTGGAACCACACCTTCACCTGCCGTTCGGACAGGCAGAGTGCGTGGGCCACCTCAACGCGGCGGCGACGCGTGAGATAACGGCTGAAGTGAAACTCCTTCTCGAGCTCCAGGACCTGCTGTCGCGTGTAGGCCGTCCGTAACCTCTTTGGCTCCGGGCCCACGTGATTTGGATTAACTGTAAAAACAAAGAAAGGAGGTGGTTTACAGACCGCTTTTAATTTATTTTATGTATTTTACAGCTTTTACTTTGTTTTGCCTTCGTTAAGGATGAGGATGGTCCTGGGTAAAACCCCATATTAAAATTATATATTTAATATAAAAAATGAGTCGATCTTTTTAAATTCTTATTCCAGATATAATCACGTAGCTTTTTCTGTCCTAATCTTCATTCAAACGATTTTCACTTTTGTCTTTAAGAGGTTTGTTCCGCCGCATGCGTTACACATCAGATACACACCATAAGCTTGCCCACACACGCACACGCTTACACACACACACACACAAACACGCTGTGGCAGTGCAGGGTCATAAAACTTTATAGGGGTTGTAATTCTCGCTGACTCTCAGTGAGATCGTAAATAACTCGACAACAAAAAGCGATGCTCACAAATGGACAAAACACTATAAGAAAGAAAGAAAGAAAGAAAGAAAGAAAGAAAGAAAGAAAGAAAGAAAAGAAAGAAAGAAAAGAAAGAAAGGCCGGACAGATAAAAACGTTAACTTGAGAAATACACGGATGTTGTGGAGAAATTAAATGGGCAGTGAAGATGGACTGATTAAAACGTTCGGGCTACTCTACCATGAGCGACGTGCACTTTCTTCATCCACGGGTAGACAACAATGGGCGGCTTGTCTTTGCCCTGGCAGGCCGTTTTCCTCTGCACCTGAGCGGGCTTTGCGCAGGTCATCCAGGCCTGGCACTGCAGGTCACCCACGGGGAACCTCTCCTTCACGGGCCCGTCCGTCTCTCTGTAGACCGGGTAGGTTGCACCTTGTTGTTGCTGCGAGGGGTCCTCTCCATCTTGCCGGCGATGCCCCTGCAAAGAGTGTTGATAACCGGTTTGTTGTTGTGCATAGGGAGGCGGAGGTGGCTGCATGGACATATAGCCCCCTCCATAACTGCCACTGTCCTCGGGGTTGTTGTAATACCCCCCTTGTTCATTAAAATTACTGTAATCTTCTTCACATGGCGGGAACTGCGGCTCAGCATATTTACAGCTCACCACGTAGGACTCCATGATTGATTTATAGCGAGGCTGGTAGGAGAATACTAATTTTTCTTTCTCTCCCCTCTCTCTGTCTCTTTTTCCCCCTCTGGCATGAAGCCATCCTGCGGCTGTCAAATAGACGGACGGCCGCTAGGGCCACGTGACCCTGCGGCCAGCCAATGAGAGGCGACACTTTTGGTTGTTTATGTCAGACGTAATGGGATAATTTGGAGGAAAAAAAAGTTCATTATAGAACTAATGAAGATTTGCTGGCCGGGTAAGTTGCTACGGTTAGGTGTTTGTGGATACACAGAAAAATAATCCCGACAGTCGAAAGTGTTAATATGAGTAATTCAAATCTATCTATATATCTATCACCCTCTGCCAAGCAGCTCCTATTGAAGCCTCACTGACTGTAGATTTATGACTTTTAGCTGACTGACTTTTACCCCCACAGATGGCCGAAGCTGAAAAATTAATGTGGCCCATATTGAGGGACGGCGGGGCCATATTTGGCCTTGTGGCCAGTCAAAGGATGGACAACAAAACGTGGCCGGTCAGAAAGGCCTCAAATAAAAGAATGGAATAAAAGGTTCCCAGACAGTGACTAGTAGTTGGCTTTGTTCGGCCGAGGTCAAGCCGAGGTGTCCCGCTCAACAGCACGGCTTTTAAAGGTGGGGGGAGAAAAACGCTTTATTTGGCTTTTTAAAAAATGATGCTAAATCAAGCCGAACGAGAGAAAAATGCGACGGCTTAAAAAAAAAATGAAGCTTAATGCAAAAATGGTGAAAAATGTGAAAGAGATAAGTGGGAATATGCTAAATGCGCGCCCTCACACGAAGAAAGAGACATAATGAGCGTCGTTGCGCAAGGAATTTTGCTCTTTCTAAAGTGATCTCTTTAAAATATTCAATCGCAAATGTCAAGGTCTTAATAGATCATCTTTACACCCAGCAATCGACCATTAATCCGTTTGAAATCCTACAAGATTTCATACGGATTTCTTTGGCTGCAGCTGCTCTCCAAGGATTTGGCAAGAGTGATGCGCAGCCAAAACCTCAGTTTTACTACATGAACTGCTTTTACTCCGGCATGTAATACTCCTTTAAAAAGAAGATGGAACATATTTAGGCATTAAAGAGCTTCTATGGAGGATGTAACGCGTTTGAAGCCTTTGCTGGCAGAATGCAACTGGACTTCTGCATATTTGGGCTTAATGGCTCTGATCTAATGAGTCATTTGGACAAAGCAGCTCTTACAGAGTGACTGATAAGCAACCAAATAGGTAATAGAGTGTCCCATTCTTTTTTCTTTCTGTCAGAATATTTTTTTCCCCAGTTTTACGGTCTGGTGCCATTTAAATAGGCAGCTTTTCCATTGTTGTTAAATTGGAGATTTTTCAGCTGAAGTGTTCTTAGCTTCAGTTTCTATCAGGCAGTTATTGTTGCAGCTGAGATAAAGGGAATGTGTGCACAGAATATTCACTGAAGAGTTACAGATTTACTACATTTGTGAATGGTCTGCAGAGGCGGTGTAATCAGGGCAGCAAACAGAGTTGCTTTTTTTTTTTAATAAGCCTACACCCCAGATCAAGATACTGAGCTATGGTTCTTGTTAAGATGCTGCACTTAATATTGATTTTATGATTTGTCACTGAGCAAACCTTTACGCCACCATGCAGGAAATTAGATCCAGCGGCATGATCACAATTCATGCCGTGAAACTCGGTATGAGCAAACCATCCTGCCCGATTTGCCAGTTCATTTGTATGCAGCAAAGCACAGCATCACTTCACGGAAACTTTTCTGTGCTTGACGCCACACAAATGTCAAATAACCCTTCTTATCTATGAAAGAGTGGAACTGTAGGGCTGCAGAAGAACATGTTCCTTTAGCAAAGCTAGAGCACAGTAAAGAGTCATCCCTTTTTCCTGCTCTGTCGTGGATTTTGATGGATGGTTAGTCATCGCCCATAGACTCCCCAAGAACCCAATCTGTGACTGAGGCAGCTCCACACACATTCGGTTCTACAGGGTATATATAGGCGAAGGTTCACTTCATGGCTGGCTGCTGATGACTTCTTTTTGTTGTTGACAGAGATTTACACTCCTGTGCCCTCACTCTGACTTTTTTCATAGAGGCCATTGTGTTGACTAATGCTCTGCGTAAGAGTAATTACAATGCCTAAAATCACTATTCAGCCAGTCCCTTCTTTGTAAAGATGTGCATGTACCTGTTGTTAAGTGTCATTGTATAATTTATTGAAACCATTAATAGTGCTCCAGCATGTACCTTCTGACATCAATAACTCATTATAAGGCATACAACATTAATTTTGATACATGTGTGCAATTACTGTAAACTGGTGAGGCCGTCATGCAGAAGAGTAGCAAGCTCGACAAGAACATCCTGAGACTTCAGACTTCTCCTCGGGCTAAATAATAATGCTCTCCACATCAGGCACAAATTGATTCCCTGGATCCAGAAGGTTATCTGGAGCTGAATTAGTTGGTGATATTTTCTTGAAAAGTACAAGGCAGTGTCTTCTAATTATTCTTATGTCAATTTAATATGTACATTTTGAAAGATATGCTGCAAATGTTTAATTTGGTCCCACCTATTAATGGTAAATGTCCTTCAATCCACATTGACTCCAAAAGTTAATTACTTCTAAATTGGCTCTAAAGTTTTACATTAAACTATAAATTCTAGGCAGATCAGCAATAACTGGCATGAGGTGACTTTCGGGTTTATGAAATTGGTCCTTCTGCATGAAAAATAGCTCACCTTCCACTGGAGAGGGGGCAAAAAGTTGGCCACAGGGTAACCGCACCAGAGGATAGTGAAATAAAGATGGTCACCTTGTCTTAGCCACATTCTTATTTGGTAATTATTACACAAAGTGTCAGATGTACTCTGATCTAATTTTCCATTATTTCCTTCAGGATTAATAAACTATTTCTGTTTCTGATTTCAATTTTTTTAATTTGAGCACAATTCACAGAAGTTCTGCAAGCATGGCTGCGAGTTTGACCCCCGGTTTCTCTTCCATTTCTTTACTCAGGTATCCTGTCTGGGCCTTATGAGGTAAAAGCTAGCATATCAAAAGGATTTTATTACAGTAGAGAAGTTTGTTGGGGATGACCTCACTTTGTTGATCAAGTACTCCACATTTGTTTACTTTAAACATTATAAATCAACGAGGAGGCGATCTATTCTGTTGCCCACCAGCAGTTAAAAGTTGCATCTCTTTCATAATTTAGCCGGCCAAGCTTTGATTGTAGTACTACTGCCAAATTGCAGTTGGTCACCTGCCAAGTTTGCTGGTAAACAAACTACCAGCTGCAGTGAAACTAATCCACATTAAAATAGTGGCTGGGGGTAATTTCCGAACTTGGCCTCGACCTCAGATTTATTGGACTGAACTGAAAATTGCAGCGCTTTGGAGAACTTGGCCCTGAAACTGAATCTAAATTTCTCATTAGTTCCTGCTGAAATACATTTATGGTGGTCCACAGCGCCTCTAAATGTTTACAGCTGAACATCTGCCATCAGCTGCCAGTGAACGCACCACAGTTTATACCCAACTATATTTGAATTCAAGTTGTGCTCTTGCAATTGACAGCATTAGTCATCATGTTGACTCTTTTTGCTTGTATATTAAATTTTGGGTAAGATGTATGTGTTACATATGCATTGATTTTTCTCACGTGTGAATGCTCATGCTCCACTGAAGGCAACATTATCCACGCCCCCCCCCCTCCATTCCCGCACTTCACCTCTTTAAACAGTAATGTATCATTATGAATATTGCTGACGTCTGCATTGTTTTTCGAGTTGTATTGCAAATTTGGTCAAGATGCCACATAGAGTTTCTGTTTCCATTTCTTCCCCTAGGCGATTTTCTGTGCTCTGGCAGACGCTCATTCCTTGTGTTTACATGTACTAAATTCCCATGGCTGGTTGAATGAGTGCTTGATGACAACTCCGGTCAGAACCATTTGTTGCGAAAGCAAAAAGCTCGCGTTGCATGGAGTGAGAAGAACAGCAAAACTTTATGTAGAGCATGATTGGTTTCACGTTAAACAGCGGGAAAGCTAAACACAAAAAAAGGGCGAAGCAAACATTGATCCATAACAATTCTGATTGATTTTGGGTGAAAAATGAAACTGCGGAGCTTAGGGCACCTTTCTGCTGATGTGGAAAATACAAATGGTCAAAAAAAAAGGGGGAAAAAAGTTCATTCACGTCGAACTATTAATCCCGAGTTTTTTGTTTTGTTTTTTGACTTTCATTTTTCACAATTATTCTTGCGCTCGGACACTGCGCTCATTAGCTGGCACCTTTGAATGGTGTTCCCTAGCTCTGAACTTTGGTGGATTTCTTTTACAGACAACAACAACGGAGCGATGCTTCGGTTTCTCAAAGAGCATTCTTCTTTAAGAATGTAGCCTAGCTGCCGTCAGGTCGCCAGAGGGTCAATCAGAATCGTTGACCGCTGGTTCACCGTTTCATTAGTCCCTGCGCTGGACAGGCCAACTCAGGGGCTTGAGGTGGGGACCACGCAGAGTTCACGCGGCCTGCGGGAGTCGCGAGCCCATTGTTCCGCGGGTCTCTCTCTCTCTCCTTGAAAAGATGGCTGTTGTGCAAAGGGAAGCGCTCCTCCGATATTAGGGGTTAAATTGGGAGGTGACCGTGCGTGCGTGACCGTCATTTGAATATGATCCACTGATCTAAAAAGGGATTCTCTACCATATTTATGACTTATTGCTGCGTTGACAACAGTTTAATCAACCTTCATGTATCAGTTTTCCATTATAGGTTGATTATTGATTAACGCTGAAGATCTGGTAGTATAATTAAACGTCTTTAATGTCCCTCTTCACTCGGCTTGTAGATTTAATTCAGTCGAAGATGATCGCCCTGCATACTCTCGCTGCAGACTTTGTGTTCATGTGATACTCCGACTACGTAATTTTTCACCAGGCTGTCTTTGCAGATCTGAATCCAACACTCGGGTCTGCAGATGATAAAAACCACAAGCAGCAGTAACATAAGCACTTATCCTCATAAACAGCCTATTGCCTTTTAGAAGATCGCATAAATAAATTCTCCTCTCATGCCGAGTTTGACATGAAGCCATTCAGTTGTGGCTTTTCTTTCTGGGGTCGTTTCACTTTTTCATCTTAGACAGGCTGACCGCGGGCTCACCCCTCCACCCCCGGCCCTGTGCCGGGTCAAAGCCGAGCTGAGAGCTGCTTTAACCCGGTTTAGACATTAACTGCGAACTCCAGCCCCGCATGGGAACCAAGGCACGGTCTCGGACTGACCAGTGCGAGCGAACAAAACCCGCAAAATCTGGCTGTAAATGAGTAAGACTAACTGTAAAATTAAATGCCGAGGGGAGTTTAAATGAGCAAGGACTTATGGCAAGACTGCAAAATGCTTTTGGTATTAATTTATTGTCTATAACGCTGGAATCGATCGTTTTAAATTTAACAAAGTGCACTTTATTAACCGTGAGACTAAAATGATTTGGGGGGTTTTTTGTTTTTGTTTTTTAAATATATAGTGTTTTTTTTCACTAAGAGGGAATAAATCAACTTTCAGCACAAAAACAACGATATTGACCTCATAATTCTAATTAAAAATATAAGCTTTTTATTGATTTTTTAAAAGTTTGTAGTTTCCATAAACGCGTGCGTAAAACTACGATTATATCAAACTGCATAAAATAAGACACACAGGCTCCCGCAACAAATGAAACTAGCTCCCATAAATATGTGTGAACTGAAAAGTTTTCGATGTAAAGACGCTGCACCAATTCGAAATGGTTGCCGGTATTTAAAGAGCTTAATGTTTTAATTTTACAGAAAAAAATAAAATGAAATATTAAAAAATAAATAAGGCTAAATAAATAAAACACACACGCCTACACCTTTTTCCCAACGATCTGCCTTCAGAAGACTGAACTTACTTTTAAGTTAAAATATGAGGAAAATTTGCCTCAATTGCAAAATTTGCTGTTGTAGCTTATGCTCCTCTCTCCACAGCCTTAACCATTATTTAGTTATTTAAAAGATTAATGTCCCTGCTGCCATGTATTTTTTAACTTGTCATGCCTCTGTGGAACGGAGTGCCCAGCTGTGAGTATAATCAAAATTTTCCCCTTGCCATAAACCGCTGGGTTATAGTTCTCTTCTGGCTTCTGTTTATAGCGTTTAGAGAACGTGGCTTGGCGTTAGAAAGATAGCTTTTTAAAATTTTACATCTCAACAAAGACGTCATAACTCCTGTTATCCGATTCCCAAGCAAGCAACTGGCTAGTTTTGCATTATTGCTGTTCTCCAGTCTGATTAAATAATTCCACAGAATTTTCATAATATTATTATTTGTTTTAATAAATAATAATAATAATAATAATAATAATGGGAGATTATATATTGGAAGTGTACACAAGCAAGATAATCCTCAACATATGGAATAAAGCCGCCTCAGAAAGGATGCAGGCTACTGTTTTCCGATTCAGGAACACACACATACGCCACATGGAAATCGTAAACCCACACACCCACATACACACACACACACGAGTACAGATACAGTTTCATGTTAAGGACTTCCTACAGAGCACGTTAAAAATCGGGACTACTGTTATCTTTCTTCCAGAATCAGAGGTACAGGTTTTTCGCATCAATCATTTGTCCGCAATGAGCTGAACGCAGACAGCAACATTAAACCTATGATCCTAAACAGTCCCCCAATGAAAGAGGATTTTTTTCCCCCTTGAAAGAGGTGAAATTGGAATAACAAGTGGAGTAATTTTATTTTGAAATATATACACACACACACACACATACACGCGCGATGTGCTGTGTATTGGAGTATATAGTATACACTCAATATAAAGCAAACAAACAAATACTTCTTCAGTCCATGTTTATTCTTTCTACGCCCTAAATTGAACTCAATGGGAAACTGAAAGTTAACATTTTTCTCACAAATTCGATGCAAGTTTACTTTCAGTCCAAACTTACTTATTGCTTCACTTAATTCGATTATATATTGGACTACAGGTGGCTCTCTGAACCCCTCGCTCACTCTACCAGGGGCCCTCGGGGGTCTCCCGACCCGCTTTCATTCTGGGATCACTTCCCCCACCCATGTCCTTCCTGCCCCCCCTGTCCCATACAGTCATAACTTCATATCTGCGCCAAATATGAAAACGAAACACTTACTTGCTCTGTCCTGCTCTCGCGTTAAAACGCGATCGTTCGTTAGTGTAGTGTAAAATCCCTTTAGAGCGGATCGAAGCTGAGTGTGGGGACCGTCTCCGTTGTTTCTCTCAGCAATACAAAGCGCATTCTGTTGATTTCGGACAAATATCGGCTACCAATCCCATCTGGCCGCCTGTCGGCTATTCTCTCTGAGTTATATTTTGGGGCTTGTCAAAGCTCCGGCAATAAAACACACTTTATTACCGTCACGTGCTCAGCTTTTTTTTTTCTTGCTACTCCCACAAGGGTTCATAAATTATTAGGCCCTGCACCAGAACCACTTTATTCGATAATGGCGCCAAAAGAAAAAAAGGGGAGCTTTAATCTCTGGGGGTTGTGCTGTTGGAGATTTAAAAATTAACCGTTTTGTGGTCATTTTTAGTACAAATGCATTTTCCGTCTCACTTAAATGTTTTTGTTGTTTTTTTTAAATAAGGGTTTCTAAATTTATTGAAGATTCAAATGTTTTTTCGCTTTCATTTCTAAAATTAGTTGTTTTTTTCCCCCCCATTTTGAATCTAACTCCTTTTGCTACCATTAAAATGATCTTTTAGCAGACGCATTTTCGTGCGTAAAATACTTTGTGTGCGTAAAATGGGGAGCCTGCATGCTGTCACTCCCATGAGACTCATGTGGTTTACACTGCAGTGCTTTCCTTTAAAACAAGCAGAGACTGAACGCCTTTTGCATTTTCCGGATGTGTCTGGAATGCTGTTTGGAGCATTTGTTTCCTGCTTTGATTTCCGTAAATAGGGAGCAATAAAGCCATAAAAGTTGCTCTGTGAAAACAGACTGGACACCGCTATGCTTGCTTTAGCAGCACTGCGGCTGCTGGGCACAAACAAGACATTTAACCAAATGTTAAACAAGAATCTCTCAAATAAAGTAGCAGTGCTTCAAAAACCTAATAACCGAACTTACTGCTATACTAATAATAAGACAAATATGACTAACAGCAATGCTAACACATTATTGAGCCTAATTCAACCACACAGCATACTGATGTGCACAAGCCTATAACACTTAAATAAAACGCATTTCATCGGTTCTTTTAACTTTTAAACATATACCGGAAAACCGTGAATCCTCGTGTTTCTAATTAATAATTATTAATCATATTAAGCCTAACATTAACTGATCAACGGCGTCCGTGCGCGTTTTGTGTAAATCTTTCGATCACTGAAGCTGTAGTGGTGCTTTTAAAACCACAAGCCACTTGACTCCCTGATTTATAGCACCTTGGCTTGGCGTCTTGCCTAATGACTCCTCCTAGCAGCTGTAACATAAAATCACATCCAGACCAAACAAAATGATCCAGGGACACTAAGCGGGAGAAAATCCCCCCCTACTCCAGGTGCATTCAGAGTAAATGAGAGAAAAGAACGTCATAACGGGGCTGGACCGTGAAGAGGAAGAGGCTGGTGTTGCTACCCCAGTCTGAACAGCGGCTGTTAAAAATCCATAGAGCTTGAATTTTTGTAGCTCGCTGAGTCCATTGTTTTAAAAATTTCATCCTTGGGTCTCTAGCGCCATCTAGTGCTTTAACGACACGAGATAGCGCCACCTCACATGTATTATATCCTGAAAATGAGACAGCCTTTTCTTATGTTAGCAGATATATATATATATATATATATATATATATTTATTTTTATTTTTTTATTTTTTAAATGTGTTACAAATTTGATAATGCCGTTCTCTTTGCTGTGTTGAATGAAGTGGAATGAAACTGTCTCATTTCTTTTTCCTTCTGTGTGTGTGTGTGTTAGCACAGTGATAGAAGCCCATCAACGTGGATGGATATTTTTGAAGTATCTGCAGTGTGCGCTGCAGTGTGTATTACCGATTTCCTGGCAAATACCACCCCCTGCTGGTTAATAATAACATTAGCATGCCGGGCCTAGCAGTTTCCCCAAATTGGTCTATGTTTTTTTGTATCATCAGTTTTACTCTAAGTTAAGAAAGTTATATGACAGGATCAACAAGGCAATCTCTGCTTGTAAATAAGTATTTTTTCTTCTCTTTTTCTGTTTTCTTTTACATACATTCAGTGATAATGGCCAATTAAGCCGAGATGTGTGTGTGTGCTGGGGAAAAAAATAATTTAAAAAAACACACTGTTAATGCTCAAGCTTGAGCTGAATATGTAGAACTGTGCTGAACACCAAAGATGAGCCATGACAGAAGGACCATTGAAACAGAAATAACCACCACCCACATGATCAAGCCTGAAATTTGATAAGTGTTTAAGCCACTTAAACCTCGACGTCTGTTGGGGGAAACTGTGAAATGAAGCCCTCTGGACAAACCTGCAGTCTGTTTCTGTCTTCAAAAACATCCAGTCGAAACTTGGGTTTTTGCACCACCCTGCAAAGAGAGAGAAACGGGCATGTTTTATACCTCACACACAAACAAACTCATCTCACACATCTTTGTTATTCTTTCTCAGTCTTTCTTTCTGTCTGTCACAGGCTTTAATTTAATGTCTGCCCCATTCTCTGCATCACTATCTTCCCTATCGCCTTTTGTCTCTTTGTTTCTGTCTTATACGCACTGACACACACTCACAGAGTCTCTGCCGCATTGCAGTAGGTTGTAAATACTCAGTGCCAGCTGAGCTTGAGTGAGCAGCACCAGTGAAATACTGTCTTTGTTTCTCTGTATCTCTCACACCCCGCCCGCTGCCCTTGTGGAAAAAAAAAATGTAAAATTCAAAAAAGGGAGAAAACACTGTCTTTCTGTCTCTTTGTCTCTCTGACACTTGCCCTCATAAAAAGGGACATCAGTGAAAACAAAAACATCGGGGGAAAGCATTCCTTCTGTCTGACTCTGTCCATCTGTCCAAGTATGCTTACAGGGGAAAGAAGGAGAAATTCAGTTTCTTACATAAATTCCTGGAAAGGTATCAGCATTTAAACAGATAGCAGTAAAAACACTAAAGAAAAGGGGCTATTTTTGCTGTTTGCCCTAAAAAGAGCCACCAGGTGTAGCTTTGCAACCCAACGGTTCATGAAGCCATTTATAGATAAACATTGCTTTGATAACTGAAACACACTAATATGTATGAAGATTGGGCTAGCATGTTTACATGCATGTGCATATTATCACCTAATCTTAAAGAGGTTAGAGACTCGGAGGAATCAGCTCTTTATATCAGCATCATATATATTTACATTTATGTTATAGTTCAACAATACACATTTTAAATCTATAGTATTAATATAAATTCAAACAATGCATTTTTCATTTTTCATTTAAGGGAATCAACCCAGGTCATTTATATGCAAATATGAAGAATGCTGCTGCTCTCTTTGTTTCCCCTTTTTAAATTATTTTTTATTTATTAATTTTTTACAGTAGTGTTAATATTTGGTTTCATCATTTGGATAAAAAGACTTAATGAGGCGTATTCTTCTGACAATTTTCAGTCTGTTTTTTGTGTGTACAGACAGAACCTGTAGCATGATTACCATTATTACAAATTCAGTTATTCAATAAGGGTTCAACGTTTTGCACACAATGCACAAAGTAAAAAAATTCTACGGCATGACATGAGAACTTATTGAACCTTGGATATTAGCAGAAAAACATACCTGTTGTATGGACTCAATTACATTACGGAATTACATTCTGGACAGTAAAGCTCAGTATTAGTACCTGACATCATCAGTCTACTGGACTCCATTTTCTTCCGCAGCATTCTGAAATAGGCAGGGGGAAAAATAAACCATAAATACGCCAGAAATCGGCGCAAATAGCGCAATAGGCTTGTAATAGAAGGCCTACACAGTAGCAGAAACAATGAAAACATGTCTGACATCTGTTAAAGAATCTAAAATACGTCTCATTTTTAGCACTGCTTTCTTGACAGCCGGTTGGTTAGAAACTTGTCTAATATGTGTAAACAAGTAAACCGTAAATATGAACTTTTAACGTTCGAACGAAACAAAAAGACGTTAGGGTGAGAACAGTATTGCAGAGAGACAAAAATATAAAGTGAGAAATTGTTTACCGTTCATGGAAGCGCGCGGGTGCCGAGAAACACTTCTGTGACGCCGAGAGCGCGCGAGGCAAAGCTGTCTGCACGCTGCACGCGCACACATGACAGTGAGCGGCCAATGGCGAACAGGCTCAGCTCGTTAAGCGCTTTTACGACCCGTGAGTTGGGCAAAGAGAAAATTGGAATTTGTGGCAGCTGGGTGCAAAAGAGAGCCGCATTTCCAAGCAAACAAACACACGCAGGGCTCCAGATAAATCTAAGAAGCACTTTTATTGAAAGGTTTAAGCCATTATTTATTTAGACCGCCATCATCCGATTACCAGCTCTGATACTGGCAGTTATTTAACCCTCAAAAATATAAATGTTGTAAGAAAAAAAAAACAGCTCCACTTGGCTACATTACAACTTACAGAACAAAACGGAAATCTTCAAATATAGGCAACTTGTAACTAGAATTTTAGCCATGATGACAACAATCTGTCTAGATTCACAGATACTTTTTAATTTATTTCCGTTGGGCTCACCGCAATAGGAATATCAGTGTATTTTATTGGAAGATAGAAGTAATCAATAACTACCACAGTTTCAGTCCACATGTTAAACTAATGCAGCCCAAGCTTCATAATATTAATAATAATAACAATAACAATAATGTTGCCTTAATTAAATTTGTTGATTAAATCATTCGTGAAGCTTTTCAAATTTGCATTTTTTTCCACCCTTCTTAGAATACGACTACACAAGTGTCTATATATTATTATTACTGCCCTTCAAAATACTTTGAACTCTGGCTGGACTTCAACCTAATAAATAAAAATAGTTTTAATAGCAACTATAAACTTTTTTGGCGTCAGTTTAGACGTGTGAAGACAGCTTAACATCTCTACTGAAATATTCATATTCCTGGCTGATAGTGAATGTAGCCGCAAAAAATGAGTGGTGCACTATCGCAAAGTAATTGTAATAACAGAGTTGCTGGAAGCAACACAGGTACTTTTTTATTATATATGTTATATATTTATATAATTATATATTTTATATATTTTATTTATTTATTATATTATTAATAAACACTATATTTAAAAAAAAAAACAAAGAAAAGAAAAGAAAAACAGTACGTAAATTCATGGGAGACCTCGAGACCCCCTTGTGTCGGTCAAAAGTGCAATATTTATAGAGCAACATTAGTATAGTATAGGTTAATATTAATAGTATAATAGTAGTATTATAGATATAACGCTTTGTTGCAGAACAGCTCTTATATTTCCAGAAATTGATTATTTTTTTAAGTTTATATTCATAGATATAGGACATTTAGGCTATAATATGAATTTGATTAATTTTATATTTGGTTAATGTAATAAATACTGAATTTTTATATAAGGTTCAGCGACGTCCTGTGTCTGTCCACAGAGAACTTAGGGATAAAAAAAAAGAAAAGAAAAAACAGCTAACATTGGTGACGTTCATGTCGTAGTACTTTTACTTTACATTTACTTCCTTTTTATAGTAGCCTGCGTGTGTGTGTGTATGTAGGTGTGTGTATGTATGTATGTATGTATATATATAT
This sequence comes from Hemichromis elongatus, assembly GCA_015108515.1. NCBI lineage: Eukaryota > Metazoa > Chordata > Actinopteri > Cichliformes > Cichlidae > Hemichromis > Hemichromis elongatus. The sequence continues at coordinate 40,221 of VUQR01011509.1, forward strand.
ATATATACACACACACACACACACACACACACACACACACACATACATACATATACACATACATATACACACATACATATAGAGTAATAATACGGAGTCATTTCATAGATATCAGCAGCCAACAGCGTAAAAGTATCATAAATTTGTGTGCTATTTATTATGTTGTATTGTAAAGTAGGGTGGTATGAAGTAAACATCCAGTCACTTTAATCTAGTCATAATACTCAAGTGCATTTATTTTTGGTATGTAATAGTATTTTACAGAGTGAACAAACAAACTGTGTGTAGTCACGTACACTAGGATGCGATCCATTTCTATTTTATTACACTGGAAAGTCATCATGGCTAGCACCTGTTTATCTGGTGTGTTAGGGTTTACAAAATAAGACTTAAATATGAGAAGGAAACAATACATTCGGATTTAGAAATTCACAATTTCTCCTTTTTATCTTAAACCTCACACATTCATCTCTTGATTCAGAATTCTGTATATGCGCCTTCATTTCACAGTTTACGTCTAAAACCCTTCGTCAAGGTTTTAGCGTCCAAAACTGGACACGGCCTGCTGTTAAGCCAATATCGATGTATCATTTCTAAAAAGCTTCTGTTAAAGGTATTTACAGGCTAGGGTTTGTTTTTTTCCTCTTAGTTTCTTTCTCTTGCTTTAAAATAAACAGTGTCAGACAATTTGGAGCACGTTTCAGTAAAATTAACCTCTTTTTTTTAATCCTCTGGCCTTTAATGCTGTGATCATAAACTGCAGGTCGAAATGACTAAGCTTCAATTATTGCTTCACCTTTTATTTTGAAGAGGAAAGAGAGCGGAAGTAGCGTTACACTCCCCTCTGACTATTAAATAAGAAACATGATTAGAAGAGTATTATTTATTTAATAGGGTGGATAAAAATGATTAGAAACTCTGATCAAGGAGTGGCTTGAATTTTACTGAGCTGCTTTTTTTCCTTTGTTTTCCTCCTATTGCGGCTCCTCCAACCAACGGCCGCGGCAGGCTAAACACGAGGACGCTGATGACGCGCAACAATAAACACATTAGATGCACTTTGTACTATTTGCTCCTTTTATTCCACATAGTACTGTCAACTATACAAAATCAGCACATGGGATCAACTTCTAGACAAATGCACAGACTGCACAACACAATAACTGCAACTCACAGTCTTACACCAATTATATGCCAAAATACAACATTGGCCTATGGCATCAATTAGTGCACTACACTCGAGTTGCATACAAAAAAGGCATCAAAATGACAAGCTGCGCTCAAGCTGCGTTTAAGCTGCCGTCAACAGAAAGTTTCTCCTCATGCTCACCCTACCTTTCTGCTCATCAACATCAGGTGCGCTGAACAGGTGAGTGCAACCACATTTATCACCTAACACACCCATGAGCCACGCCCCACACCCGTGCGCCAATACAGTGTGTGCATCTAAACCAACCCTCTTAACCCAAAAAAGGGACAGCTCATATGGCTCCTACACCTTCCAAATCAAATCTTCCAACATTACCCCC
>VUQR01011511.1:0-15057 GCA_015108515.1 Hemichromis elongatus
GAGCTCCCATTAAAAACGAGTTTTGTTGAGATGTGAATGTTTACAGTTATGTTTAAGGTGACTGAGCTGATGTAGCACAAGCAGTCTGAGCAATTCTGTATAGCTGACAGATGCATTAATAGGTTAATTCAACAAGCTGAGTTCATGATGCACTGAATAGTGATTTTGCCAGTAAATTACTGCGAAAACAAATGTGATGTATTTACCAGTATTGTTATTGAATGTAACTCTTTAGCCAGTAAGACACTGCAGAGGACAATGTGAATTGATATGGGTAAGGAATGTAACTGTAAAGAAAAGATGGTGGTAATTGGAGAAACTGGAACAGTTAAAGAGAGAATATTTTGCTGAAGTTAAGGAATAAGTAAATGTTATTGATGTGAACAAGGAACCAGCTGAATATTATATTGAAAGCTCATGTTTAATGTTTATATAGCATTTATTTGTGTGAAATAAATCAGACTCAGACACGTTCTGGAGGAAAACAGAGACGCATTGTGTCTTCACTACTCCGCTCTTCACCTGCTTTTAACAGGTAACATATCTGTCAACGTGGTCTCCATCCCTGGGACCCGTAACTTAAGCAATGCTGAGCAAAGTCTTATGAATGAATGTAACCACAGGTCTTAGGGTAGTATGGCGAATGAACTCACCTTGAGGTCACATAGCTGTTCTTTGACTGACTCCAAGTCAGTTCCTACCACAAACTCCTCTGCAGACCTCAGCTCAGCTGATTTCAACCACTCAAACAGTCCCTGTGAGTAAAAATGATGTATGATTGATACAGCTGAACTTATTTATGATATTGTCTGAAACTGTTTAATTCCAAGTCATTTGCATTCTTAAATGGAATGCACACTCTTCCATTGACTTATACAACAAATAAAGCAACAGGTAATGTGAACTATGCTAGTAAGAGAAATAAGACTAGCTCTGTGCTATGGCAACAATAACAGGGAGTGCATTATTTGATATAGCTGAGATAAATGACACGTGTGTTATTATAAACACATGCATACCATATAATTTGTTTTATATTGCACTTGGACACATACCTGCATGGTATCTTGATAATGCAGTGCCATCCGCAAGGAGTCCTCCAGCTTTTTGTGACATTCATTCCATAGTTTGCTTAAGTTGTTCCACATGCAGTAGAGCTTTAAGCCAGCAAAAATATATGGTTTTATGTCAGTGAACAGTCAGCTGAAAGAAATTATTTTCACATATGTTTCATACTTCATCTATGCTCTTTGTGACATCTGGTTTGTCAGTATCCCCGCATGCTGACATCAGCTCCATTCCCAGAACGCCAAGACTGTCCAGATCTCCCTGCAAACTGTCTATATCCTCCCTGAGAGTCTATAAGTTGAAAAGATGGAAAAAGTTACAACATGTCTTTCTAACAATATGGGTTCCTTACACACGCTTCCTTTTAAAGTCTCCAGACAAACCTGCATGGTTTCAAGGCTCTGACGTATTGTTTCGGAGTCTGTTTGACTAGCGTTGAGATCCAAAACAGCCTGCTGAGCATCATTAAGAGCAGTTGTGACATCGCTGACATCGCTCCAGTACTTAATAGCAAGGTCCAAGAGTTTGAGCAGCCAGGTTTCCCTCTCTTTAGCTTGATTATGTGTCTCATCCCAAAGCAGGGACAAGCTAGACACTCGCTCTTGAATTGCTGGGATCACAAAGATATGGCAAACAAATTGCTTACAATCTAAATTTTTCTGCATATTTAAAAAGCATTGCAACTTTTGGTTTTGTGTGTTTTCAGGAGATTTGAAAATATGGTCACCTGTGCCGATGGATCCATCCCCGGCAGCCCGGGTATTAGTCAGTAGTTCATCTGCCTGTGTTTTGACGCTGCTGAGGCCTAACTCAAGTTTGGACAACTCAGCCAGGGTTTGCTTGTTGTCCTGCAGCTGCTCCTGGATTCTTGGCGTGAGACCTTGAAGTAAGGTGGGTGTCTGTATGCGACTGAGCAGGCGGTGTAGACTCTCTTTGATAAGAGTCATCCTCTCATTCAGCTAGAGGAATAAAAAAGTGAAGTTGCGAACCAGTATAGGAAAAGTGGTAAACCTTTCCAAACAAGAAGTCTTACCTGAGTGAATCGAGGCAAGGACTCCTCCAGTAGATTGGCAGTCTCTCTCACGCGGTCTCTAATAGTTCTATGCTGCTCCTCGGCCTCTGTGGCCTTGCGGCAGAACTGGTCCCCCTGAATGGTGTTTAATTCTGACAAGCGTTTTGCCAGAGAGCATAAACGTGCAATCAAAGGTCTATGTTCAGCTATAGATTCCCGAAGACCCTAAGCACAAGAGAGAATTTTTTTTTTTAACAATGCAGAGAGCACTTTATTTACCAGAAAACATTTGAAATGAGCAGGGAAATGTTGAAAAACATCGCTTTGTGTCACTTGCAGTTGCAGACCTGACTAAACAGAAGAGTAACCCCGTCATGAAGTAGATTACATTAACGAACTGTGGTTTAACAGATCGGCGCATTTACCCAGAGAAGAATAGTGGCAGTGGCTATAAAGTATGAAAGGACTTCATTGTTCACCAGGACAAAAAGGGTGATGAAAGAAGAGAAAAGCTGGCACTCTGATATGGGAAAGCAGGTTTCTTTACCTGTAAAAGGTCCTGTTGTTCTCGAAATGCCTCATAGCTAATTGTGGTGAGGGACAGCTGGCCAATCAGGGTCTGAGTTTCTTTAAGCCACGGTGAAACCTCAGCAAAGCCCTCAGAGAATTGAAGAAGGAGCGACTGAGCGTGCTCAAGCTGCAAGACCACGTGGGAATTGGTAGCTGAAGTGGCGTTGCATTGTTCTTGTAATGCCTCAATTGGGGTCTGCAGGAGATGTAACAGTGGAAAAAATACATTTAAACCTCCGGAGTCGTGTATGTGTTTGCTTTATTGATAAAATAATCTGAAATATTAGTTGACAGTGTACCCGAAGATCACCGGTTTCTCCTTCGTCAGTGTATGTCATCAAGATTTCAGTGATTTTAACCATCTTCTCAATATTGAACCGATGTTGCAGAATCTCAACTGCTAAAATCTGTACAGGTGACATTATATCAAGTTATAATCAGATACCAAAAAGTCCTTTTGATGGATTTATAAAACTGTAGTGTTTACTGTATAACATATTTTATCTGTGTGTGTGTGTGTGTCCTGACCTTTTGCTCATAGACCTGTTCTGCGATGAGCTCTGGATCAAGATCAATGGTTTTCAGCTTCTCAAGTTTGGCTGCTGTATCTTTAAACCAAGCTATCTCCTTCACCACTGCTTTTTCCAACTGATGAAAAATACACAGTATTGTCAACAACAACAACAACATTGATTTACCAGCAGCTAATGATTATGCCAACAAACCTACAACAGACAGTCCCAGTTTCTTCTTGGGAAAATTAAATGCCAACTTCAGCTCCATGATAATGACAGATTGGTGAAGTCATATACAAAGCAACTACAGTACTTTATTGCTGTTTAGATGGTTCTTTTGAATTTGGGGGTGTGTTTAGTCCTTCACATTACTTATTTAGTCCATATTATTGCATTAACTTTGCACTGCCACTTTTCAATGGCGATCAAGTGATATATTCCTGCATAAACCCAAAAACCTTTAATTATGTGTAAGCATTACCCTTTGTCTCTCAGCTGCACATAGTACCGCATCTCCAGCATGAGTCTGCACCCCTGCTGCCCCCAAGAGCTCCCTCTCAATGCGACCCAGCCACAAGTGGAGGTCCTCTTGGCTGGAGGTACAACGACTGGAGGCCTCAAGCGCTTGTTCCAGTCTCTGCAGCACGTCCAGACTACTCAGACTCAGCACAGAGCAACGAATACGCAAAGCATCCACCTTCTCCTGTACTTGCTGGGCTTCCTCCTCTGAAAGAAAAGATAAATCCAGATTTACACAGTAGCTATTCATGAAAATAACCACTCATCAGACCAGCATCACACCTGGCAGGTGTACTGCTGAGGATACAAGGAAGTGGTTTGGTTTGAATTTGTTTATACGAGAGGTAGATCCCGTCTCAGTCTTTTCATGTAATAGTATTGATTAAAGAATCTGTCAAAGCAGTCATAAAACAAGCCACAAGTGACAGACATGGGCAGAACTTCTATTAATACATCCGTCTACAGTAACTAATTTAAAGATGTATACCACTCAATAAACATTACCTGATAATGCTTCCATTAGCTCATGGCCTGACTTCTGTATTTTCCCTAGTTCAGTAGTTTTAACTTGAATTTCTTCAACAACAGCCTGAAAGAAGAAAAAAATGTTAAAACAATATAATCCACCTTTACTTTGCACTGAGGTCCGTTCGTTTTAGATTTCTAACCTTGGCCCGGTCAGAGGCCTCCGAGAGATGCAGCATTACTCTTTCTGCATTTCGAAGTTCAGCTAGAGTCTGTTCCATAGATATGAGCCATTGCTGCAAGCTGTCCACCCCTTCCTGAAACAGTTGGGCCCTGGGTAGGATGAGCTCCAGACTTGCCCTCCTGCGAAAGTCCCCGTAAGCAGTGAGTGATGTTTGTCTCATGCATGCAGTCTTGTCAAATCGAAGTGTGGCATTGATAGTAAAAGTGGTTCACCTTTGTTCTGCTTCCTGTTGTAAGGCCTCCCACTTCTGATTAAGAGTGGATAGTTTGACCTTTACCTGCTCCCCTTCTTCTCCTGCATGGGCCTCCACCAGCTGAGTGCCTTCTGACATCATGGAGGTCATACTACGCCTTCGGTCTGTTAGGAGACGCTGCAAGAGCTGCAAAGAACAGCAGAACATCTCAGGTGAAGTCATATAATGTGGAATCACAAACACTATTGATGCTGCTATACAGAAAATCTATTCTTAACATTTTATGTAATATTTCTGAGAAGCAACATAGCTTGTATGTAAAGTTAATAGTTCTCAAAGACACCCCTCACCCCCTTGCTTTTTCTTGTTTGTTATTTTTTTCATTTTCTTCCTGGTTTTGTGTCAGTTTACTGAGGGGGGAGTCCTGTTTCACAGACCTACATTATCAAGAACCAGGCAGGTTTCACCTCCTCCAAAGAGCGCACAATGGGTGTGACTGCCGCTGTAAGGTGAGAGACTTCCCTGCTTTTAAATGCCCTCAGGACACGTAGACAAAGACTTACTGAAGCTCATTGTGGTGATAAACACCACTCATTCACTGCTGAATAAAGCAGATTTACCTTAAAACGGAAGCACTGGAGCGTTTTCCATAGATTCACGACATCTTCCTGTAGCTAATTCTTTCATATTGTGCCTTCTGTAGAACTCAGTGGAAACATGAATCTATGTGATGCGATGTTGAACATAACAAACCTTTTGTTCTTGGAGCTGTGCTTTCACCACTTTCACCTCTGATGATGGGGGTTTCTGATTTGCTGTGAGCTCCTCTATTTCTCTGACCCATTTAAGCAAAGCTTCCAGGTTTTGGAGAAATGTTTCAGAATCTGTAGAAACATCCTTTAGTGCCAAGGCAGATCTTGTTCCCTTCATAAAGACCACAACATATCAGTATCAGTTTCTTAACTGTGAATAAAAAAATTGTTGTTTTTTTGTTTTTAAACTAGGTTGTTTCACCTGAAATATAATTGGCTTAACTACAACAGAAATATGATATGGGTAAAACCTACCCTCCATTTATCCAGGCTGGAATCCTGATCTGAGCTTGAACTTTGGAGCTGCAAAGTAAAGACAGTCCAAGTGTTGTGTCAATTCATAAAAATGTTGATGTAGAGATACCCACCACCATGTTATAGAGACTATAATAGGCAAAAAAACAAACAAATTGCTTTTACAGACAGAGAGAATTCCAGGATAGAATGAATCATTGAAAAAGTGAAAAGAAAACCAGATAAAAACTTTTGAATTATTTGAACTATTTGATAGACAAAGGTTTTTTTTTTAACCTCTGCAAGTTCCTCCACGACACCATTCAAGACTCTCACGGTTCTGGTGACAATGGGGTTCCCTCCTTTATCTCCTGGTGGATACTCTGTCACTTCCACAATTTCTGTCACAATTGTCTCTGTCACCTCTGTCACTTCTGTGACCTCGCGTGATGCCACAGTCTTCCAGGACCAGGGGCTCCCTTCTCTAGAGTCTCTCCTCTGGAAGCTGGCCCGCCTCTCTGCAGCAGTTTTCTCTGGGTGAGCCAGAGGTGATCTGGCGAACTCAGGAGGCACTGTCCTCCTCGTCAGAGTGCCATTTCGAGAGGTTTTTATGGGAGAAGGGCTGCCTTGCCAAGCATTTTCTAGAGTACTGGTACTCCTGATTGTTGACGCCGGAGAGCTGTGAAGGAGTTTATCTGAAATGGGAGTTTCAGCTCCCTGCTCCCTTTTAAGATCAATTTCCTGGGGTTCCTTGTAACTCTCCACCTCTCTTTCTTTGCTCGCATCATCATTAGCTTTTTCTTTGAAAGCCTCTTCCTTTTTGGCCTCCCCATGTTGCTCCGCGGGCTGCCACTCTTTTCTTCGTTGGTAGCACTCCTTCAGAAAGTCCTCATCTGACCTGACATGCTTGGACTTCTGGCCCAGGCAGCTGGGCCGGCTGATGAGGTTACCCATAATCCTTCAGCCCAGTGGCTAATGAGGTAATCGTTGAGGTAAGGGCCAGTGGCCATGCATGCAGGAGTTTCTTCAGCTACCTAAAATAAGACAAGGGGGTCATCATGCAATGAATAATTGCTCATTTGGTGAATCAACAAAACAATACTTCTTTTAAAAGCATAGCTTCCCAGTTTCAAAAGCAATAGATACTCCTTGCATAGCTTGTGTGTCCAGAAAACTGCTAACAAATGAAGTAAATCAGTGTCTCACATTCTCCATTTGCAACATTTCTTTGCCAGTGTTGCCCTTTTCTTGGCACTGAAGGACGATAGGAAAATGCACCAGAGATACTTGGCCAGGATACTCCCCATCCCTTTGTCTTGATTTCACACAAACACCCGCAAACACACACACTCCCCTCTATGTCACATCACCAACTGAAATATTCTGGGCTTAGAAATCAATGTGACAGGCTTGTCGAGGATCCCACTGTTAAGCCTGGCACAGAAAAAGCAGTGGCAATCAGCCAGCGCTTTCTGTAACTCAGCCTGGACCGGTCCTGGGAAAGCCGCTAAGGATCTGATCAAATATGACAGCCATTAACCCGCAGACATCGCCTTTCTAGAGGGTGACAACAAGAGGAGGTGCCGAAAAAGTAAGCGGCATGAGAGTAATGGGGGAGTTGTTGGTGAAATAGATACCAATCAGTAGCATACCCTACAGTATACACTGTTATTAGACAAGCTGATAGTTTTCCATAAAGGTCACCAGCTGAAGCTTGTAGTCCCCCTGACTCCCTCTGCTACAGAATTCTGAATCCAAAAATGATCTGATCACCTGATCAAAATCACTACACGAGTGACAGTTTTACAGTGTTAGCCTGTCTGCCTGTCCCTCAGCCCAGTACCTTCATTGTTTTACCAGGAAGGTTAAAGGTGATAGTAATTATCTTGGTCTAGTAGAGCTGAGGTGAGCCCATCAGGATAGCACAGGGAGGGGTCCTGTTGAGGTTAGGTCCTCCCTCTGAGTCATGATTAGACTGGTCCATTCAGAATTATTACAGGTCATTTCAGGTCATGCTTGGTGACTAAAGATCTGTGGGGGGCCTCCATGGGTCCCCAAAGAGGAAATTGGGATGTTGGCTTCTCAAACTACTGAGAATGCAGAGAACATGGATGTACAGTGCTATATAGATTGAAAGTTATTCAGGATATCACAGCCATAACCTATTGATGCAAAATTATGCTGAAGATGCAGCTTCTTTATTTTTGCAGCTTCTTAGACAAAAATGTCAGCAGCCAAGGAGAACCTCTCAGTGCTCTACTGTCAATATACAAAACAAATTTAAATCAGATCTCATTTGAGTGTACAAATGTATTTATTCAAGCAAAAATCTGCCTTAGTCAGGCTTTTAAAAGTTCTTCATTTGGTTCTCCTTTTTATTCAATTCTTTTTTAGTGAAACTTGACTAAAATTCCCTCAGAGACACAAATTTTGATGACCGTTAAGTTGCATAACAGTAGGGTCAAATTAATATAATGCATATATAAATAAAAAGAATTAGGATTTATAATAAATCTAATATATATATCGCTGTATGTCTGACGTTTGTGACAAGTTTCATTCAGATTGGCCCATCCATAAAGGAGCTACAGTACATACAGGCATATAAAGTTACATATGCCTGATCACTGTAGTAAGATGAAATCTGACAGTGTTAAAATGGATGGGAATCTAAATATGAAGTGTTTCGGTACGATGCTTCCATGTGCATTAAGCTAGCAATTACCTACATCATGCATGTGTCTGCCGAGCAGATGATGCAGTCAAGGAACCACAGGGGAGTACACAGTCAGATCAGAGAGTGGTGCCCAGACAAAGCCCCAGCCTCAAGATCAATGATTACCCAGTTAGCCCAGATCACTGCCCAACAGTCTCCTGAGGAAGCGAGAGAGTGTCTGTGGCTCTGTCCACATGGGTTAACAATTCAGCAGAGAGGGTGTGCCTTCTCTAGTTACCGCACCACATGTGTGGTCGTTTACTAAATTACATGGCTGCTCTTACAGTGATCTCACAGCACACTGTGTGAGGATATGCTGAGTGGACCACTTTCATCACATGCTACAGTAAAAAGGAGATTCTGTTTGAAATACACAGGCTTATGTATTCTTATTCTCATTATGTTGCCTAAATAGGACCCCTTAGACCTGATATAGAGCGAAAAAAACAATAATCATTCAATTTTTAAGGTGGATATATACTAACACAGTGACCTATATTATTTCATGAAACAATCCCTTCTCACCATCCCTGGATCTGATATACACCTCTCACCTTTTCACATAATGGTAGCTGAAAAGAAGCCAGGCAACCAGAGAGCCACTCTACTATTTAACTGATATTGACCTAACCATCCCATCACTTAACCACCTTTAAAATGGCCCTTAATTCAAATGGCCCTCTCTCTGCTCTTAGCTGTGTGATTTATGATACACGACCGCAGTCCATTTCCTGATGAATTAGATTATGACTGTAGTATAGGGACGTATATAGTATAGAAACATGAACATCAGAATTATTAATACTCATTTATATGTGTGTATGCATTACGAGCATCTAAAATATCACATAGGGGATATTTGAACGGTATGTTTTTCATCTTATTTATGCACTGATTTGGTTTAATAAGCTTGATACGATGGACTGGTAATTAGTGGGAACAATAATCATCAATCAGAACAGTGGAGCCTTAATGTTGTGTCACTGTTGTGTGCTGGTTTCTGTTGAGGGAGGTCCTGAAGTAGTAATCATTGTAGTGGTCCTTAATCAGGGATGGCAGCTGTGCATTCACCCATGAGACTCATAACATTTTAGGGTGGATATTGTTCAAGGTTCATCTCAAGCACTGTCCTCTACAACACTGCTGTATAAAATACAATGTGCTAGTTGTAGCTGTTGTAAAAGTGGCATGTCTGCATTCAAGGAATTGAGAGACTGTTTACTAAGAATAAATAGCTGAACTAAATAAAATACACTTATGTACTTACAACTGAATGATCCATTCACACTGATGCTTTGGAATATTTTATTGCTTCTTGATTTGAGTAAATGCAGATAATCCATCAGTTGGATCTCTCTCACTGATATGACTTCTTGGTTTAATCCCTGACCAGCAAAGTCCCAACACAAAGTCTCTCTAGGCCAGCTCTGACTTAGTGGCAGTTTTGGCGGTTAGAAGCTTATGTGAATTACACTTACCCCGAAGCACAGTCGAGCCCAACAGCATGAGTAAAGGAATCCGGCTACTCCTCATTCACCATTCAAAAACAAGACAAGGATAGAAAAAAATTCCAGCTTTGTTTGAGCATCCTTTGAATGGCCTCCCACCTCCGACATCCTGAACTGAAGGCTCCCCGAACGCATACACATGCATACTCCCTCCAGCTCACACTCAATCAAGTGCACTCATTCACACATGCTCGCATACAAACACACTTTCTAAACACACTCACACATGTCCTGATAACTCATGCTTTTCCGTTGCCCACAGTCACAGGCAAACAATGCCCTCCTCTCCCTTCACAGTGCACCCTTCCCCTCCCCTCCCGTCACTTCACTTCTCCTCCCACCAGCTCTGCTCCTCTCCCTTTCTTCTTTGTTGTGGGAGCTGCGATGGAGGAATTCTTTCCTTGTTAACACCACCGATGGGATAGTGCGCCCAGATGGAGACAATGTATTCCAACGGCTCAGTTGAACTCCCACAGTTCCCAGCCAAGAGCAGTTTTCACATTGAGGTCAAATTGCGCCAGTTCCATATAACGGCATGGCAGCACTATTCTCACCAGTGCTGCCGATGCTCAGGTTGCTCCAGTACCAGGCAGCCTGGCAGCAAAGTGCCTCCTTTACCTTCCCCAGGCTTATTTTTTTTCTCTCACTCTCTTCCCCTTCTCTTCCAACAAAGCCCCTCCTCTGGGCCCGACTGTGGCTCAGAAACTCCACGCTGCTGCTTCTTGAAAAATGATGTGGGGGGCAAAAAAAAGGAGAGTTTTCTAAAGACCCCCGGGTCGGCCTTGAAACATTCACATGGTAAGTGACAGCTGCCTCGGCCCATTCCCTCTCTCGACGGCGAGGGAGAGTAGTGCAGGCTACAAAAGAAGGGACCCACACCCACCCTGCCATCCACCCACTTACACATTCACCCCAACCCCCTTGCAGTCCCCGATTCCCCATTCTGAAGCAGTGCAGCAGTCTCCACAGCAGCAACAAAGACAACTAATTACTGTAAAACATCTCAGATTACTTTTCAACTCACTTCCAGCCACTGCAACTCAACCCTGTAAACAAAGAGGCTGGAAGCAAACACAAAATAGAGAGCAACGGGGAGATAATACAGAGTCTTTTCTATGCTTTTGGCATGGGAAAGCAAGGAAAGACCCCTATGGTGAAATTCTATCATGCTCCATTTAAGAAAGTCACAATATTTGCCTTAGAAATGCAATACACCAAGCATTATGCATGCCAACATCATTACAAAAATACATCCAGTGCAGCATATTTTTAACACATTTCTGGTATTGATTCAAATATGACCAATGCTATAGGTAACACAAAAAAATATCTGGAAATGATGTGAAGTCATTAAACACATGCATTTAGGTGAGTACCTAAGAAACAATCTATTCAGGCCAAGCTTCCGTCTGTCTTTCTCCAACCAACAAAACAATCAAACAACTGGCTAATTCTCCAAATGCACACATGCATGTACAGTGCTGCACACCCACACACTCTTTTCATTCCGTCTCGTCCGTACACATCCACTCACTCATACATGTAGATACCTGTCACTCAGCCTACTGCCTAAGCCACACTTCTCAGCCAGTGTTGCCAAGAACTGCAATATCTTAACAGCAGCTGGAATGCTGATGTGCATTCCACTGAACAGGTACTTATATCACCTCACAAAATATCAGAAAATCAATACCAGTTGCTCTCGTGTGAAGTGCCTACTGCGTTACACGTGAGTAAAAATGTCTTGGAAGCTGTCAATGCAACACATGTGTGCAAAGTCCTGGTTTATTTAGTTTTTGTCTCAGAACCACAACGTAACTCTGTTAACAAAGAGTCACAAGTGAATAAAATTTGCAATATACTTTCTTTATCCTTTAAAAATAAAACACATTTCTCAGTTTTCTTAGTTTAGCCTGTAATTAACATGCTAACAGCCATGATAACTAAGAAAGTGTAGCTGCTGGAGATATTTATGTTTTTGCTGATACTTTGTTAACCAGACTAAACCCAATGGTTATTTTGTTCTTCTTAAATTAATTCAATACTTAGTAAATAACCCCACAAAGCCAAAAACCAAAAAAAAAAAAGGTCATCTGGTCCTAAAGCAAAAGTACAAACATCATCATGAGGATTCATCCATATTAATAGAGATCACAAATATCTTTACAAGTATCTTTACACTCTTGTGAGATATAGTTGAGTGATAATTGATAGTATATAAGCTGACTGATAGCATTACTACAACATATACAGTAATGTGTTCCTGGTTCAAGACCGGGTGGAGCCACATAGCCAGCCTATGGGGAGTGCCACAACCTAGTCTACTCCTAGTGCTAGTCCCAAAGCCCAGATAGATGGGAGGATTGCATCAGAGTGGGCATCCGGTGTAAAACCTGTGGTAAATGAGACAGGGAGATCCATCCACTGAGGCGAGCCCATGGGCAAATAACGGAGCAGCTGAAAAGTGCCATTAAAACATATGATGTGAAACTGCTCTGTTGGGTCTATTAAAAGCGGATGTGGTGAGGTTGAGCTATGACTAACAGGAGTGTTAGTCTCTCTGCCTTCTGACAGCTAACATGACTATACTCTTTAACTAAAATCTTTCATAGAGCAATTTTGGTTAAACAGTCATTGTTGTGTTGTGCTCAATAGCATTCAAGACCTTCCTGTGTTAATGACACCTGAAGAGTCTTGTGATGGTTAAATTTAGGCTGTGTAATCTGCTTTAAATGTGTTTCAGGTTTTCAGTGATCCTCAACCCCTACAACACTGCCCCACTTCTGACCCACAGCCCTCGACAACGTAAATTTATGCAACTGGTGTTTGAAAAAAGGAAAGAAGTAGACAATGTCATAGGGGGAAAAACTGAAAAAAAGCCTGTCACTGTGGCCAGTGAGAGAGTGTCTTAATTGAATAGAGTGACCTCTGAAGGTCAAGTTATTTAACCTCTGAACACTCCAGTGCAGATTCAAAGGTTCCCTGTCTTGTCCTATAGGACAAACGCTTTCTGTATCACACACCCCTAAAAATGTACAGTAATACAGAAAGCAGTTACATACCATGAACACCTTTAGCTTATGGTTTAGCAGTAAAAGATGCACATATTCGTTTATAGCTGTTTCCTTAGGTCACTTTGAGAGCTTTTGTCTTTAGCTGCTTAATGAGAAAGTAAGTCCCACATTCCCCGTCCCCCCTTTCTTTTCTTCTGAAAGGAGCTGGCAGTAAAGGGGCACTACTTTGCCAGGAAGACATTGTTGTAAATCCATGACACCTGATCCCTGCTTTCACCATCCTCCAGTCCCCTCAGTACTAATTAAATACTTTGCCAAAATCTCTCCTCTCCATTTCACAGTAGGTGCACACAGAGCCTTAAATAGTTCTCAAAAAGAAGGCTGGTGTGGTTAAAGAGCACCTGGCACTTTGAGCTATGCAATGATGCAATAAGCTGGTGAAACTGTAGTGAAATCGGCTCATTTTTCCTTCTGCAGAATTCCTCATCCCAAAAACCCATGTGATAATGGAGTGGACACAGGTTTGGAAATCGAATAAAGCCTAAATTAATGCGATTTTAAATTAGTGTCCAGTGGGAGCCTAAATTTGATCACAGATCCCGTGTGCCAAAGGACCTGAGAGAAAAGATTAATTTTACAGGCTTGTTTTCCCCCCTCCTCCCCTATCTCATCCTCTCTGCTGCCTTCAAATTAAATAAGACCTCAATGGCTCTTCTACAGAACATGGTAATTAGCCCTCTTCACAAGAAATGAAAAAAAGAGAAGGTCCCTTTTGAGGGTCAAACCAGAAGCACTATTCAGCACACACACTGTCATTTATCACCAAAGAGGTCCTTTCCAAGAAAAGTGGATGAAAAGCTGATGGGCTTTCCTGCTGGGTTGCTTCAGCACTGCTGGGCTGCCTGGATACTGGAAATCACACCCGTGGGTGAGAGAAGGATTCAGCCACTCGAGGATAGAAGAGTTGAGCCACATCATCGAGTATGCATTTGATTCAGTTGCTGCCAGGAGGAGAAAATTTACAGCCATAAGTCTGCATTTTATACTGAGAACAGGAAAGCATGGGCAGTAAAAGAAGAGACCCCATACTGCTGTGGACAAAAAGTCTGTAATGGATGAGATTACCCAAAGTGCAATAAGATGAAAATTAATTGGATGCGCTACAACAACAACAAGAACATCAAATTCTTTATAAAATAAGATTTACGTCAAAATAAACACATTTACTTCAAGCCCATCTGAGCATAATCATTATCCATTTGTCTTTTCGGTAACAAGCCTCGTCTTTCCTAAATGTTATGGAAGCGTCAAAGGAGTGTTAGTGTTTGCAAGCAGTGATGGAGAGAAGAACTTTTGACCTTAAGCTTTATTGACAAAGACTCATCATTTTGACTTGTCAGGCGCATTCTGTTCTGGCACTGTACAAAAGGAAAGTTGAAACTACCATCACTGCGATTGGTGGTTTTCAGCCTCTCTGATGTGTTTTCCTTTTTAAAGTGCCAGTGTTGTGGGTCAAATTATTTCTAAGGTGATGTATGGAAAGAGAAATGTAGAAAGTGCTGTGATAGCGCCAATAATTTTAATAATACGTTAACTTGATGATCTTAAAGTGGTATTATAGGTAAGGCAAAGTGGATGGAGAAGCATATGAAATTACATTCAGTTTGTAACACAGCAGTCATGTTAAACAATTGGACGCTTTGCCACTGACTGGAGGAGCAAAGAGTTTAATTTTATAGTTAGGTACAAAGAGGATTAGGAATGAACATGCAGTTCAGATTAATCATCCTATGAGTCAGACAGAGTAAAAGACTTGATCTGCTGTGCTGTTCCCGTATGAGAGCTGCCAAAAAAACCCAACAAATATTAATCCGTTTTAAAAATAATAATTTTTTAGGCTTGCATATCTGTGGTTAAATAACTTGTTACCACTGCTAAAATACTACTACCTATGTTCAGGTTTCTCTGTACTGTAAGAAATAGACACACAAATTCCATTTAATTTTTTATTATATTATTAATTTACAGTGTCCAATTTAAAGCTTACTGTGTAATTGAGAGTTCATGGGAACAGAGTAAGATGCTTCATTGTTTGTTTTGTGTTAGGAAGCAGGTGTGTAACTCTCTCCAGTGCTTTGGAGAAGGGTCTGTATCGTGTGTGTGTGTGTGTGTGTGTGTGTGTGTGTG
>VUQR01011514.1:0-14221 GCA_015108515.1 Hemichromis elongatus
CCCTATGAGCCGGCCCGGGTTAAGCGGAAGAGGATGGATGGATGGATGGATGGATGGATGGATGGATGGATGTTCATACTGTCACCAGTAGGTTAGGAGAGAGGTACAGCAGTGCACCACCTGTGAAAAAAATGCTGGAAGCTATGTCGTGTTTTGGGCCTGGATTTCAGCCAGATCCTGTCAAAACTGATGAAATTATAGACACAGAAAAGTGTCTTTTCGAAGATTTTGATCCACCATTTGGAAAGCATATAATTGCCTTCTTTTTTCAGCATGACAATGATCCCAAAGCGGATAGAACAAAACACAGTGGAACACTGTAAGTCATGGCTTCCCCAGAGCCCGCACCTCAACATTATTGAAGCAGTGTGGGCTCATCTTGACAGAGAACAGAACAAAAGAAATCCTCATATATCAAAGATAAAGCCCAGATTAAGCTCAGAGTTAATGGCACCAGTTTGGGATATCAAAATGTGCCCGCAGTTCTTGTTGAGTGAAGCTGTTATAAATGTCCTCAAATAATTTTACCGAGTCAGCATGAACTCAGCTGAAGAGAAGTTTTAAATTTTTGACAAAGTAACTTAATAAATAAATCTGGGTGTGTAAAAGAAATACATGCACTGAACCTCTGAGGCAGAGGTCTTATATCTCACATCTTATTTACTGTCTTATTTACCCCTAGGCTGATATAAAACAACAAATTGATATAGATCATTGTAACTCTAGTAATCAAGGAGTTTTATCATTATTATAGAATAGTTTCATTATTAAAGATAAGTCGCCTTCATAAAGTAAAGGCCCTGAGGTGTGATTTATCTTTACCTTTCCACATGTATCACAAAAGAAGGAGCACAAACAGATGAATTACTCCTCCACCATTTGTATAAACACAAGGCTGGATTGCATACTTTCAGTCAACCTGAGAATAAAGCAGGTCTATAATTTTTAGTTTGTACTTACTAAATCGTTCTTGGGTCATTTTTTAAACAAACAGTTTCACTTTATTAAAATATGCCGAACATTTTAACAACAAATGCAAGCAGGCTACAGCAGTAAAACTTATTCTAGCTTTACAATTTATGACTTAATGGTTTAAGTTTGAGTTTGTTGGCAGTCTTCTGATTTGCTCACTGATCCTTTACTTAATTCTTAACTGAAGGCAAAGCGCAGAAGAGAGAAGCAGATGTATTTTGTGCTTTAAATGGTTTTCTATGTGCTTACAGCCAGTAATTCATTTTTTGTAACTAATTTTTTGTGGTACGATTTAGTAGTTTGGTGAGGTTGTTTCAGCCACTTTAAACTCCTGGGAGTCAGCAGGTTCTAAAAGGTAAAGAATAAGAAAGGAGTATTCAGTCCACAACCAACAGAAGCAACTATGAGCTCAAATCCACAGTCAAATAATGACCCATGCCCAGATGGGGAACCTTTACAAGAAGGTGCAGAAACCTTCAGAAGATTTTAGACTTCATGAGGTAACCCTTCTTCTCTCTATGATTTGCCAGGTTGTCAGCACACTACTGTCATCTGCAGGATGTAAGGAGCAATGACAAAGATGGACTGCTGTGGCACCAGGAGTCTAAAATTACAGATGCAACCAAACAAACTTACACAATCTTACAGAAAGAACATTTCATCCTGAAATGCAGTAAAACTGAATCAGTTTGCAAATAAATCAGCAAAAATCAGTCACAATAAACACCTATTGTGTTTACCCTCATAAATGATAAACAAGAACCCAAAAATACACCCAATACCCTGTTTTTTGCTATAAATTGCAAAAACACTTATCAAAATATTTGCTGATTATTTCAGTCCAATAATTAAATAATTAACAGCACAGTGTCATCACATTTTTACTGGCCCCAGTCAGTAGGTCTTTCCGCATTATTGATGAGGGGGGAGCTGTCTAATATCACGTTTGACTGATCAGATTAATGTCCTCTCTCTCTCTCTCTCTCTCTCTCTCTCTCTCTCTCTCAGCAGGTCCCCTCTGTGTCCCCCTCCACCCTGAAGTCAGAGCACCTTGATCAATGGTATTGATGAGAAGATGCTAATAGCAGATGCTAATAGGGTCGGTATGAGTAATAGACCGAGGTTGCTATTGATCTGCAGAGTTAGCATCTAATGCTAAAACAGCTGATTCATCCGCATAGTTGAACTAAAAGTGCCACCCTTGCTCTGTGTGTGTGACTGCAGGGAGTGAAAGTTAGGTAGCAATGCTTTTCTGCTTAAGGCCTTTTTTTTTTTTTCCTTTTTTTTTTAACCAATATGAAGGCACAATATGTACAAGCACAGTAAGATTTATATCTGAACAGAAAGCTGAAGTCAAACACTGGCGCTGGTTTGTCTGCGTATCTCACATGAATTATGTCCCTCCTTATTCAAGATTCATAACTTATTAGACTAAGCAAGCGATTTCAATCCAAGAACTTGGAAGTGAGGGGGTCTTTTGACAGCAGGTTTTAGCCATAATATGAAGCACAGATGCTTTTAATAACATTATTGATGGCTCTGATCTTTTTAGAAATCCTTGTAAGTTAGGAAATAAGGAAAGCGAGCCAGGAGACACCAGAACCGTCAAACTTGGTGGAATTCATCCATCTTTAATTTTAGCACTGGACAGCATTTTTCCTGCTGTGAGATATCAGATGTCCTTCTGTGAAAACAGACTTCTAACTGCAATAACTAAGTCAGTGAACACAGGCTGCTTTAAATTAATATGTGGTAAGAATAAATAGTCTGTAATATCAAAGTGAAGGCTTTTTAGGCATGAGGACATGGTGTTATAGATAAACCTGAGGCACTCAAAAACAGGACATAGTCAAACAATTTAACCAGTTTAATGAAAAATCACAAGAATGTGCAGGACCGAGGCTGGTTTTGTAGGTTTTGGGTTACACTGAGCTAGGTATCTCCAGAAAGCCGTTCAGGTAAGTTTCAAAAAGGCTTTTTCCACAGGGCTAACATCCCAACCTCTTTTAGCTACAGAACAGGTACGTTTCTGGCAGTGGTGGCGTGAGAGTGGTTCAGTCACATTTACAGGTACAAGGCTGGCACAAGAGCAGGATTTGTTATAGGAAGGAATCTCATATTAGGAAAGCAGTTCAAAGATGCCTGAGCTATACAGCCTGAATGTGAGTAAAGCAACAATCTATCAGGGAGTGCAGAGGAGAGCTGGTTTGAGTACTGTCCCTGATGAGAGACGAAAAACTGGCGTGCCAACAACAGGTGTGTCCTCTCTGGACCACACCCAAGACAAACAGATGTTGTGATCTGAGTATCAGGATAGGGAATAAAGATGAATGTGACATAGTTGGTTGTGCCGGTTTCAGTTACTGAGTATTTTAGAAATCGCTGATTACATTTGTTGGCACAATTTGGGTACACTGAGTATTGTTTAAACTCTACCGCTTACCTGAGCTAATCATCTGTCCTACAGTGTACCCGTCTTCTGATGGCTTCTTTTCAGCAGAATAAGGCACCATGTCTTAAACTGGTTCCTTTAAATTGGTTTCTTGAATATGACAATGAAACCAATTTATTTGCTCAAACAGTTACCAGATCCAAATAAAACGGTGCATCTTTGGGATGTGGTGGCACAGGAGATTTACGAGCAGATGACAAATCTGCACAGCTGTGCAACAACAACTGTTCTGATGGGAAAATGGGGGTCCAGCTCAGTACTATGGTAGCAATGTGCACCTAATGAAATGGAAGCTGAGTGTATATGGTAGTAGGTATATAAGTCCATGACAACACCAGCTCACTGTTTCTTACTTGTGAGTTTTCATTTCTGTTTGTTAAAGGTCAGTCACACCCACACATTTGTTTTCACTTATTCTGCCTGATCAGACCTCAGTTTGGAGCGACCAAAATTACATCCACTGCACTATGTGTTAACATCCAAGAGGAAGAAAAGAAAGTACGTCACTTGTACCCAACAAAGCATTAGAAGAGTCACACTGACGTCAGAAATTGGGTCTATGCCAAGAATCTAGAGAAGACATCCACCGCCAAAACAGGTGAAATCCCCTGTAACCAACCTTAATGTTAATGTAATATTTACAAAAACAAAATTATTACATTCAGTATTTTCTTTAAGTCAAAAACATCATTTTCTGTTGAATTAAACAACAGTTTGTTGGGGTTCCAACATCCTTCTTTAAGTTTGTTGCTATACTGCTGATATACAGGATTGAGAAGCTCCTGCAGTGATCTTATTCCCACTTTTTGAATTCTTTTTTTTTGTTTGTTTTTTTTACATGAGACAAGTCAGTTTTTACTTATGAAAAACAAAAGTACTATGCAAATATTTGGTTTTTATATTTTAAAAAAAGGGATAAAATGTTACCAAGTCAAAGAGATACACAGCGTTGCTGCACTCAAACAGAATAGAAATCTATTTCAGATTTAAAATGTTTAAAATGCATACTTCATTTTCTTATACAATGATCAAACAGGGCAGTGCACATACTTGTACTAGAACATCAAACTTACTTCGTTAAGTCAGAATTTGCAGTAGTGATTGTTATACAACCATTTCACGGATGGCTGTTTGCTGTAATTATAGGCGTTAACCTCTCTAACCATCTGTAAGCAACACTTTATGGCAACGGCTGTGAGCACTGAAAATCTGAAACTACAGTACATGCTGTAAGATGAGCTGACATCATAGAGCGAAATTATTTACTCATGAGGAAATAAATAAACTTTAAATAAAACAACTTTTGCTCAATGTTTCCCATCTAATCCACCGTGGCACATCGCGATCTGGGTTATTTTTAGGCACAGTTTCTCCATTTCCTTGCAAACAACAAATGTTTTCCAAATTATCCTTGTAAAAATGTAAAAAGCTAAAAACAGAGGGGCTATTTTGAGCTTTTAATGAAAACCTAATAGAGGCTTTAGCCTCACCCATTTGCTCCTAATAGTGAACAACTGTAGCTGTTCCTTAGTGGATCACCTGCTGTCACCCAAAAAGAGCTGAAACAAAGGAGACCAGACGGCAGTTCAACAACATAAAGAGGGGAGTTTTATTGATTTGTTTATTCTTTACATTTTTTAAACCATTTCCATAGCCATACATTCAATAAATCCTTTCTGGGCTCTCACATGAGGTGAACTGCATCCATGTAAGTCAGCCAACTGTCCACTCAAAAGATTTGTGTTACAGTAAACAAACTCCTCCCAGAGTTCCTTGTGTATTACAGTATTCGCTGTGTAGTGCACATACAAAGGAATGGCTTTGGGTTGACTGATTTAGTAGTGTTATGATCGTGGTTCATCATATTTTTTTGTTACAAAAAAGAAAAACATTTCTTGCTATATCTAGTTCATAAATACAGTATATATTATAATATTATAGCCATTCATCTTGTGCTGGAATCAAAGCTGTGCTGCAGTTTAAAAAATTGTTACATCAATAACATATATGGAAACTAGCTTGCCTGTATAGATTGTTTACAATATGATGTTTACAGTGATTTTACAGTGTTTTCAATGTCCCCGATTATCTCAGTACCATAGTGTGATATCGCCTTTATTTTACAGGAAAGAAACAGCACGAGTGTAAGAGTGTGTGTTTACAGCTACTCAGCCTTGGAAGGTTTTATGTGTAGTAGCATTGTGTATGTATTAGTACTAAAGCCTGGAGAAACAGAGACATTTAAAACAGGGGGGGAAATGAATACTTGTAGACAGAGTCATGTGGTAATCATGTAAACAGCTCTTTTACATACATTATTACTCAGTCAATCATTCATTGGATATATAGGTGAGTGCCATGGTTACCAATCACGTGTACGATAGAGAACACAATACCACGGAAGTCAACACCAATCTCACTGCCAGCAAGCTGCCTGCAAATTCCTCCTTTTGTCTTTCACTGCGCACGCAGGATATTCAAACAATCTACAGGAGTGTGAGGCAAACTCTTACATTAATAAACAACAAAATTAATTAAAGTAAGAATGGAGAGAACACAACCCAAAAAAAAGAAGAAGAAGAAGAAGAAGAGACAATATATTCTTTTTCAGAGTGGACGGGCACACAGAATGTTGAATATATTACATCGACGTGTGTACGCTCCGATCGTCAGCGAGACTAGTGCGTTAGAAGTTCAGTGTCTCTGACATCATCTTCCACCAATCCATCAGCTCCTCCCGCTCCTCCTCCTTCCTCTCCATCAGGGACTCCAGCTCAAAATCCACCTGAGACACACAAGATACAGCAGCTGAGAACTGAGGAGGATCCAGAGGACTTTGGATAGTATCGATAGGCAGGTGTTGCAATCGAATTGATAATGGCTCAGTTGGTATCGTCTCAGTTACAGCTGGCCACATATAGATGAACATCACTCCTCCACACTTTAATCTCTCTCCAGGCTTTTACTGACTCAGAACAGATCAGGGCATCGAACAGGACAGAGCCGTTTGAAAGACAATCCTATTAAACTACATATGACACCAGATGTTATCTTAAAAAACGAACAGGGTTATCATAACCCCCGATATGAGACGATATCAACATAATAATAATATCTTATTGTCTTCCAGACTGATTTTCAATAGAACTTTAGTTTAAATACTAATAATGAGTTTACTGCTGCAGGCTCACTTGGTAGCTTGCAGTCTTTACAAATTCTGTCCTATGCAGGTTGAGATGAGGGCTACAGAGCGAGCAAACTCTCCCCGCTTCGTTACACATACTAAGTAATTAACAGCTGTAAAGTTTAGTAGCTTATTATGAACAGACACTTCAACTTAGACCTTGCATTATTATGTAGGCTGTGCCAACATTAGTCAGACATTCAGCAGCTGATGTGTTTGTGGTGTCTGCTGGAGGGACCAAGGTTCAGTGAGTTATTCTAGATTGCATATTTTTATATAGTAGTAGTGCTTAGAGATTCAGAAAATATGGCTGGAGAACTTTCACTCAGGTTACCTTCTGGAAACATAAAAGACCCCACAGAGAATGTGATGGGTCATTTGTTTGTGTCTTACTCTTGTTGCAGGGCTGTAGGGTACAGCCACCTTCTTGATGACAGTCAGGTATCCAGGGGCAGAGGCTGCCACTTTGTAGTTTCCTGGAGCCAGTAGGCGCCAATAGTCTCCGTCTTTGGCTATAAAATACAGATTGACTTATTAAAATGTGTTTAAGCAACACACTGCAGCTCTAATCAACAATTGCAGTAGCCATTCTGTCCACGAGATGGAGGCATTGCATCATCCCTCCATTATATTTCTCACATGGAGCAAGCAAGTGCTGCAGGAAGGCTCTTGTGCTTTGTGAATTGTGTGAATTTACCTGTGGTGATGTCATGGTCAATACCCTCCACAGAGACGGTGG
This sequence comes from Hemichromis elongatus, assembly GCA_015108515.1. Lineage (NCBI taxonomy): Eukaryota > Metazoa > Chordata > Actinopteri > Cichliformes > Cichlidae > Hemichromis > Hemichromis elongatus. The sequence continues at coordinate 7,348 of VUQR01011514.1, forward strand.
CATTGGAAATGGGGTTGCCTTGAAGGTCACGGACAAAGCCCTTAACGCCACGATGAACCTGCACACAAGGTGCACAATGACACATGAAGAAGAACATGTTCCCTCTGAAGAATGATGGCAGCATTTTTAGAGTCAGGCGTGAATGATTTGTTAGTTTTTGTTGAAGAAGATGTGTTGATAGAGTCTCCTCAGCAGAGCATTGAACGTTTAGTGAATATGGAGTTTGGGTTTTTTTTGGTTAAGCAACCTCTTGTAAGCAAACAAAGGTAGAAGTAGCGTTACCACAAGTTAGCATCTGATGTCAGGATGGACAGTTGCAACTCTGATACCATGAGACTGCATTTTTTTGTCAGATTATGTGGTTTCTTTTGACCGTCAAAGTCACGATTCTTTTACCTCCATTAGCAGAATTAGTTATGTAAATCATGCCAGATGCAACCTAAGATCTGAAAATATGATGTGACTACTTTTGTTCACAGAAACAAAGGCCAATTTTGCACCTATAGATGACACATTTTGCAGTTTATTTTAAGCATTAGCATTTATAGACTTGAGATTGCAAGCCTCTGTATTGCTTCCGGGTCAGCTGTGAAAATGGATGGGAATGCAAACCGTGATTAATGGCATCTTTATTTATAGTGCTGCCTACCTGCTCGATGTAGTTGACGAGTGAGTTGCGGTTCTGCTCCCAGTAGCTCTTAAGCGTTTCCTCGTTGGGGAACTTGTCGCAGCTGAGCTCCAGAGTGATCTCGAAACAGTTGCTGCTGAGATAGTTGAAATCCTGCATTCCTGTAAACCGCAGAGCAAAAGAAAGCAAAACCGAAAAAGAACAGAAATCAGGATTATATATTTGAAAATACATAGTTACATACAGTGGCTTGAGAAAGTCTTTACACACACTTCGCCTTGTTCAAATTTGTTATGTTGCAGCATGATGATACCATCAATTCTTTTTTTCTCATAATCTACACACACTACCCCATAAGGACAAACTGAAAATTTGTAAAATCCACTCATTCTCTTCTGATTATCCTTTTCAGGGTTGCAGGGGCGCTGGAGCCTATTACAGCAGTCTTAGGGCGACTGGACAGGTCACCAGTCTGTCACAGGCTGTACCAACAGACAACCACTTACACCTATGGGCAATTTATAGTGACCGATTAACCTCCTGTGGGAGGAAGGCAGAGTGCCCACAGAGAACCTACCCAAACACAGGGAGAACATGCAAACTCTTACACAGAAAAAAAGACAAACGCCAGACAGATTTGGAAATTGAACTCAGGACCTTCTCACTATGAGGCAACAGTGCTAACCACCATGCCACGCAACTTTTGCAACAGCTACACAAGAATTCAAACATATTGCAAAAAAACATATTAGCTCAGATCCCTCCAGTTTCTCTTGACCGTTGCTGAGATGTTTCTACACCTTGACTGAAGTCCATCTGTGATAAATTAAATTGACTGGACTTGATTTGGAAAGCTACACAAAGATCTCTATAGAAGGCCTCACAGCTGACAATGCGTATCAGAGCAAAAACCGTGAGATCAAGTTAACTGCGAGTGACTGTGAGAGCTGTTCACTTGGCCACTTGGTAAGAAAGAACCTGATGGACATCGTTTACATGTTCAAATGTGGCCACTGAACAATGGAAAATCCATTATTGTTCAGCTCCAGATGAGCAATGTTTAGCCACAAATCCAGTTCAGTTCATTTTTATTTCAAAAATGTGCATTCACAATCATTACAAAATATCACTGCATTCTTTTGTTTGAAAAGGAGTAGGCAGAAGTCTACACTTATTATTCCCTACCCCCTCAAGTTTCATTTTCTTTTAATCTTAACTTAAACAAACAAACAAACAAAAATGAACAAGCCCCACCACAGTATAGTTACTTTCATATAAATAAAGACAGAAGGGTTGCATTTGCAAATTCACAATTTATGAAACAAACAAACCAAAACACTATTAGCAACAACATTACCGTCCTAGGTTAGCCTTGTTTTCTTCATTCTTATATTTGCCTAAAATTTGTTTTTTATATTTTATTTTAAACTGGTTTATGTTGTTACTTTCTTTTATTTCTTCTGTTGTTTCAGGTGTTTGTTTTTTTTAACCTGATCACCAGTTTAAAAACGCTTCAGTCGCCTCTTACCTCCAGGCACACTGTACCAGGCCCCGCCGTTAGTGATACCATCTTTGAAGCTGGAGTCGTCATCGTTCTTGCGACACGGGGCTCGGTGAGGATCAGACATGACGGGGTTATACATGGAGTAGGCCCTAGCCAGTGTCTTGAACATCACATCATCCGGACTGGCGCTGTACTCATGGGTGGATCCTTAATGAGAGGAAAGAGAACAAACAAGCGCTCGCCATTTAGAGAGCGGCTGTGATGAAGCGTTAGCAGAAAACGTGTGCCTGCTCAACACATTTTGTTTGCTTTGAGCGATGACGCAGAGGAACAGGTCGATGGAAACATTTTCCATCTGTTTAAATCAAATTTACAACATTTTAAAGAAAAGGGAGTAAAATGTTTGCTGTTATATAAACCGTTCAAATATTTGTCTCAATAAACATCCTCACATGAAAGAAAGGAACAGTTTACATACAGTTTAACAACCCAAACAGGGAAAAATAGGTGTAGGAGTGATCTCTTCAACTAATGGTGAAGCAAAAACTTCACTCGCTCTGTTTGGGAAGTTTTAAATGGGGATATTTGAGTTACATCATCAGGGATCATATCTGGGATAACGATGATGGAGAGCAGCACCAGTGTTTTATAATGTTTTTTCTTTTCAGTGTAGTGAACAAGCTTTAATAAGATTCAAATGGACTTAATGTGTGATATGAATGTTCTTGTACTGTGTGTGTGTGTGTGTTTGTGTGTGTACCAGTACGGGTTTCGTCATATGGATAGTTGGCCACAACGTCGCCTCCGTGCAGGTTTGCCGAGAGGACGAAGGGGATGTCCATGATCCAGTGGATCACAGCCTTTGTCTCTGGAGCCAGCTGCAAATGTGAAAATTTTAAAAAAATTAGACTTACAATAATGTTTCAGATATTAATTATCTAAAACATTATAATCTCCCACCTTCACAAACTCAAAAAGGATTCTTGGACCTCAATAAACATGATACAATAATTTTAAATAAAATGCAGCTGAAATATATCAAATCAAATTTTGAAAATTTGCTTGGTATAAACTGAATGTATGCCAGTCAAGTAAATTTAATTCAATTCAATTCAATTGCTAGTTATCAATTCATTATTTCTGTACATGCACACACAAAAAATGCCACCCACATATAAACACACAAACATCCGGTGGATACCTCAAATGGCTAAATTGGGGGGGGGTTTGATTCCCCGCTGAGTTGGTTTTATCAAAAAGACCTGGAAGCCATTCATTTACTAGCTTTGTTCTAAAATACAAATTTGATTATAGCAGCGTTGGTTCAACCTCACATCCTCCATCTTCTGCTGTAAATGTACTGTAGATACCCACAAATGTTTGGCAATCCACTCATTAAAATTGTCCAGAGCTATTGCACAATTTATTATTTTATGTGAAACATTTCCTAAAAAGTGCAGTCCTCAGTATTAATATTATCTATTAATGAACCTACAAGCATATTTAATACACAGTTTGAATTAGCTTGCATCTGAGTGAAGCAGACGAGGGTGAATAAGCTTCAAAGATTTGAGTGATGCATTATTGCTAGGAAGAAATAACAGCCACCTTATCCTGTAATTGGTGAGTCGCTTGGTTTTACCTTGGTGTTTTCATCCACAGCCTTCTTCATGTTCTGCAGCAGGTGGTTGTTGGCTCCGCCCTCCCGCTCGTTGATGTAGATGATGCGGTCCAGATCGGGGAAATTACGATTCAGATCCACCCCCTGGGCATTACTGCGGCCCACAAACCAGTCCTTAATCTCTCCAGGCTGCACAGTAAACAAAAATGAGATGGGGACGGATTAAAAGACAGTGTCTGGAGCTTTACTAAATGCTGCTCTTGCTGTGTAGGTGTAATTTAAAGACTTGTGGTTCCTAAAACACAGTTTGTAGGGCTGCAAGCTTAATCTGTCCAGACATAAAGTTCAAAAAGTGATTTTTACATGCTGTTTCCTCACCTGTGAGGCGGCCTTCTCAAAGCCGTCGGGGTTCATTGAGGGCATGAGGTGGATGCGGGTGTTGTGGATGAGATCGATGATGGTCTCGTTGCCCTGCTGGTACTGGTTGCACAGGTACTGAGCCAGGTAGATGAGCAGCTCTCTGCCCACTGCCTCGTTGCCATGCATGTTGGCGATGTATTTAAACTCAGGCTCACCTGCAAGAAACCAGAAGGCTCCTGTTGAGTCGCTGTGTCACAAACTTAACTGTGATTGGACAAAATGTAACCGTCTCTGTTGTGAAGAGCAGGTTTTTGGCTGAGAGGCAGAACTGAACTGACATTTCACCCAGGAGGAGGATTGGACAAAGCTGACAATGAATCGGCATAAACCACTCTCATGTAATCTCACAAAAAGAAAAAAAAATACACACATACAGCTCGCCACATCGACACTATAGCTGGAAAGCATCATGGAAACAATCCTTTATCTCCTCGGGACCACAAGCAGGTTGCTAATAGAACATTAGGATTTGTTATGGAAGTTATCGTGGACACAGAGGATGCTCGGGGAGTGACGAACGCACTGACTCATCAACAGAAAGCTTACATCGTATTGAATGTCGTAGCCCAGTGCTCATCTGGACAATAATGAGAGAGACACAGTGGATTAGGCAGCGTCTCTGTCACACACTGTTCTGTCTGACATGTGGCACTGAGCGAGCCTGCTGCTGATGGGTTTGAGAGAGAGTTTAACTCGAAACATCAAAATTAATTCCCCAAATCACTGATTACACATAGTCACCAACTATGATTACTGATGATTGATTTAAACTGATGATTGATTAAAACCTACTAATTAACAAAGCCAGTTACAGTCATCCCAGTTCCCAAATCATCAGTCTATTTCATACAGATAGTATTTAATTATTTTGTCTTTTATGCCTATTAGATATGAAGCTGTTTGTCTTAAATTAGGCAGGAGGCCATGCATCGCGGGTTCAAATGCCAATCTAACTTTGGGATTTTTTCAAAAGCTTTTAAAAGTTTACAGACCAATCATCACCACAGTAAGCTTTTCAGATTGTCAGAAAAGTAGGCAAGTGGCAAATGGACTGCTTCTTATATGGCACTTACATGACACTTTTCCGCTCGAGCACTCAAAGCACTTTAAACAACACATGCACATTCATACGAGCACTTTTTCTGTAACATGCACACACATTCACAATCTGATGAGTGCATCAGGAGCTGCTTGGGGTTCGGTACCTTGCTCAAGGACACTTTGACATGCAGACTGTAACAGCCAGGGATCAAACCGCCAATGATTATTAGATGACCTGCTCTACCTCCAGAGCCACAGCCATGCCATACTTATTAGCTAGATTTCTGATTTTTTTTAATCATTTGTTTTACAAAATACAGGATTTGGCACCATTACAAATTGTGTGCTGGTCACCAGTAGTTGTCATGAAAACTTGCCACCTTGTCTGCAAACACACACCAACAACTCATTAAGCAGCATTTAAAAAAAATTTAAATGTAAAAGTTGTGCTTACCACTGAGACCAAAAAGGTGCAACTTTAACTGTGAAGGTGGACAACTTCTTTTTCTGCTTTCCCTACAGCTCGGGGAGTAAATGGCAAGTGTTTGCAGGTAAGATGGTGTCAACGCCAATCTGCTAGTGACAGTCACATGTCAGCATCTAGACATGTGTGACTGAATGAAGAATCTTTACAAAATGTACTTTTATCTTTACTCACTGCGCGTCTGTCTTTAATATGTATATTACTGTATTGCGCCAGAGTCACATCCTGGTTATGTTTTGCACATTTCAACATCATGTCCTGTTTTGAAAACCTTGGATCTGATTTGGATTCTAAATTTGTTTCCTTTCTTTGTATTTATCTAAAAATACGCACTGTACCATTTGGTGGATTTACTGTTATTGGCCACGTCAGTGTGTGGGTAGAAAAGCTGCATCTGCTTTTCTTTATCAAAGGTGATCTTGCTTTTATATCTAAAAGCTATTTCTGTCTTGGGCCCAGTGAATTTGCCTTCTAATGAACCCCCGTGATCCAAACATCTGTTTTAGATACTTATTAGGCTCTTCGTCTATACAAATTTATACAAAACACAAACAAGTTTGAAATTAGACCTATTTAAAGCCCTTTAACAAAGTGACAAAGAAGAAGACGTATGAGCTGCTGTGAGCTGTAAACATTCCTTTGATTGTCTATGAATCAAAGATTAATGGCTTTCTGCGGCTGTACAAGAACAAAGTCTTTTGTTCAGATCGGTTACAAGTTATAAAATGTAGTTCAAGAATGGCAGATGTAAAGCAAGCGAGTGTCCAAGTGTGCTGAAGCCAAAGCGCTGCAGGGGTGCTGGTTTTACCAAGAACTGTGTTTTTATTGTTCGCCCTACTACTCTGATTGGACCATTTCTTTTTCCTTATTTTTCCCTTAAAGAATAATTACTGTTATTATTATAAATATTGTATGTATATATATATATATATATATATATATAGAGAGAGAGAGAGAGAGAGAGAGAGAGAGAGAGATATATATACATACATACATACATACATACAGATAGATAGATAGATAGATAGATAGATAGATAGATATATTATATATATATATATATATATATATATATATATGTGTGTTGGTGTGTGTGTGTGTGTGTGTGTGCGTGTGTAATTGTCAAAAACACAAGCTGTGTGGTCCCTTAGATCCAAGCTCGAGAAACCAGACTAT
>VUQR01011514.1:14241-25789 GCA_015108515.1 Hemichromis elongatus
TTTCCTTATTTTTCCCTTAAAGAATAATTACTGTTATTATTATAAATATTGTATGTATATATATATATATATATATATATATAGAGAGAGAGAGAGAGAGAGAGAGAGAGAGAGAGATAGATATAGATATAGATATAGATATAGAGATATAGATATAGATATATATATATATATATTCTTCTATAATTAAATTATTGTTTAAAAAGCTTTCCGGATTTTTTCAATCCATTTTGGCTGGTCTCTTGTTGTACATGTAGAGTAATGCCAGCAGCTTCATGACTGAGTAATACACACATACAAACACGCCATCCAGCCACATCTGGTAGTCAGGTTATTTTTAAATGTTTGAATCTCCTCAGAGTTGCTACTAATGATTTCAAGCCTGCAATTAACTCTTTCTGTCCTGGCGTTGCTGGATGTTTTTGTTTTTACAGCCTTCAGAAGCCTGACAGAGCTGCCATATGCACGCACACACATACTCAAACACACACTTTGATGATGCATTTAGCCAAAAAAATGAGTTACTGTGTTTCAAGCTATTACACAGATGCTCAGTATCTGGAGACACTTCCCGTTTCCCTTCTTACGAAACATGCTTTTATGCTGTTGACCTCCATGTTAGCATGCAGACTTACAGAGCTGTGCATGTTTTATATATTTGGAACCCATATATGTGCAGACATCAGGAGTCATATGTTTTTTTGCAGATTCACGCTCATTAACACTTCATAGCAGCACCATCTGTTCTGTTTTCACATGTACAAACCCTTCCCCCTTATTTCTAAATGTATTCCTCTTTTCTGTCAAGTTCAGACTGAGCTTTGCTCTGACACACAAAATGAAATTACAAATGTGGATTTTTCAACATATGAAACACATGAAGCTGCTGAGATCCTTCACTTCTGAAATGTAACACCAGTTCATAACAGGAAACATTCCTATATGAATAATAATCTGTTGTTTCTCTTTATTTGAAAGCTTGAAAGTGAGTACCGGTATTTGGTGGGACCACCTTTGTTCTCCAACACGGCCTACACTCTCTTAGGCAGCTTCCTTCTAACTTCTGGTCTCGGGGCTTCTACAAGGACATTCAAAGCTCTTCTTTGGATGTTTGCTGCCTTTTGTTCTGTTCTCTGTCAACATGATCCCACATGCTCCAGGCTCTGTGGAGGCCAATCCTTGACTGTGTTTTTTTCTATCCAGGTATGGTTGTTCTGTACTTGCAGTGTGTTTGGGACCATTGTCATGAAGCTGTAACCATCAGACGCCTTCCTGACGGTATGGTGGATCAAAATCATTCCATCAGTTTTGACAAGATCTCCAACACTGCTGGCTGAAATGCAAACCCAACCCATCACATAGTGCAGACCCCCCCTTTATACGACTCTCCTGACCTCTTCCTTAGGTTGCCATTGATTTTGGGTCCAGTTCTTGTAATCAGTTCTTCTTGTTTAATTTCCTTAAGCATGACTTCTTCATGGCCATGAAGGCCATTTTGTTGTTTTTGGCTTTTTTTTTAAGGAGTTGACTTTCAGATAGTGTTTAACTGCTGTAGTAGTTTTTTTTTTAGGTCCGCCACTTATTATTTGCTCTCCACTTGTCCAGTTTCCTCACATCTTTTAAGGAAACACTGCACACAATGCTGGAACAAGTTTTCACCTAAAAGAACTTTGTGCAAAAATAAAACCCTATTCTGCCAATATGTGTTACCTTTGGTGTTTTCATTAATTCAACTAAAAAAATGAGAACAAATGACGGGGCCTTTTTGGATAGGCTGCTAGAAACAAAGTCCTTTAGGATACAATTTATAACTAGTTGTTTGCTAAGTTGTCTGATACATGTAAAAACTGGTTCATCCCTTGACTGAGGTGCCTTTTTTGTGCTTCAGTGATTCGTAGAGCAGTGTTAAGTTGCTTATGTATCTAATTCTTCATTTATCTGAAAATGAGCAGGTACAAGGACTGGACTAAAAATGAGCAAAATAGCAGCCAGTGTCGAAAGAAGAATTTTAAAAGACAAATTTTAAAAAAAACAAACTATTAAAGAAAGTTGGACTCCTTACAAGCAAAATATAAAGTCACTTTGGGATCCTGAATTGGTACTATATAAATGAAATTTGGCTGAACTAAAAAGAAGAAACAAGGGTTGGTGCAAGACTTTTGCCTTTACATTTTTTAAGTAATCCGCATATGATACTCACAAAAGCAGTTATTGTTTAATTTTTTAAGACTGAAGAGGTTTTACTAGTATGTAAAATATGATACAGGTCAGCCACATGCTTCATGTGGAGAACCTCCCAAAGCCAAAACACATTAACTTTACAGTGATCCAAACAGAAATGAGCTGAGGATGAAACCACTAAGAATTCAGTCTAAATAATTGATTAAGAAGGTTAGAAGCTTGAAACATCACATCCTCTTTCTCTGTTTTCATAGAGTTTACATATGACAACTTAACATCAGTAACAACCTGAGTTGTTACTGATGCTCTTTAACTTCAGATCACTCCCTGCTGCTAAAGGTTAATATGACACATGTGACGCTGCCAAAATCCAATGCGTGCTCCGACCTTTGTCACAAATGATCAGCATCACTAAAGTCACCTAGGCGACCAAGTAATTACAGCTGCAGCTACAAACGTCATTTGGGAATGACCACATTAAGCACGCTCTCAGTCGTCGTGGCAACCCTGCCAGAGGCACGTTCTAAGGGAGATAAATGAACTGGGAGAGCGAGTAAACAGACTCTCACTCAGCATCTGTCTGCCTGTCTCGTGCTCGGGTACACAAACACACTCATATATGCGCTCACATTACAGACACATGGACAAAGACAAGAGAAAGCAGACCAGTGATCAGTTTATTTCTGCCCTCAGACTGATCACACATGAAGTCTTTATATTCTGTCTTTAATCTATATTCTTTGTTTTGGATTCTTTTAGATAAGCATCTATAGAAAACTTCTAATAATAAACAGAAATGAGGATGCTCAGTCTGTAAATGCTTGATTCCCTCCTATCACCCTTGAATGCACCAGTTTCTGCAGTTCCTTTAACACTATTCAGGACTGTCTTCAGAACTGTAAACTATATTTACAACTCATGTCCAAGATTTGAAACCCTCTACATTTGTAGTCACTAACATAAAACGTGTGCAATTTTTGTCTCTCATTTGCACATTAATGACTGTGCTCTCATTAAAAAGGACTCTCACATCATGGGAGCTATAGTTACTTATAACAGGTGCCTGCCAAAAGAAAAAAAAAACGATCTGCTGTTCTGGACATACCTCAGAAATTGACAAGTGTTAGAAGGAGTCTGTGTTTTGTTTAATTTTTGCTTGTTTTTTTAGGACATGAACTTCATCAAAATGTTTCAGCATTCCACTGTTAAAGAAATGGGAGGGAGGTGTCTAAATGTTGGCTGTGAAGCCACAAAAAAATTGCAAAAAAACTGCAAATGAAGAAAGAAAAAACTAAATAAAATATCAAGAGAGGGAAAAAAGGAGCAAAAAACAAAAAGAGTGTAGGAAAGGGTGAGAATAAAAGCAAAGCTGACAGTAAAAGAAGGAGAAAAACATGTCAGAGCAGAGTGAAGGCGAAGAATGAGGAGGAGGTGATAGATGGCTGTGGGTGTCTGATGTATAATGAATGACCTCTAGCTGATGCCTTGGCCTTTTTTTCATCCCTTTTTTCTCCATTTCTGCCGCTCCCTTATTCTCCCTGTGTTCTTCTTCACCCTCGTCACACTTGCACTCCTGTAACGCTCCTGTTTTTTCAATCATCATTCCTGTCATTTTTAGCTCCTTTTCACATCAGCGCCTCTTGTCTCTCGGCTGTTTTCACCATCTCTACAGGAAGCAAAATGTCCTCATTTTACACCCCCTTCCCATCCACCGTAATGTCTTTTAACAGGAACGTGTAGCATTGAAAAGGACAGGTTATAGTGTCATCTGATATGTAATATTCAGCAGTGTGTCTGGCTGTTATATGCTTTAACTGGGCATCTGTGTGTGTGCTCACTGGGGATTACACACTTTCTCTGTCGTATTATAAAACAGACCGCCGTGGAGTCTTATGACATCTTCCACATCACGAGACGGTCTACAGCAGTGTGGATCGAGTAGTACCTCATACTGACATATATTTTTGCCTTCAGACAAAGCCAAGCATATTACAATATAGGGTTTCTCCTCCTGGTATTAGAAATGCTGAAAATGGTTCCAGACACGAGAGTCAAAAGAGTTTAACCAGAGCCTCTTTTCCCCTGATGAAAAGAAGCTTTTAGCTTAAATATAAGCCAGCTGTGAGATCCAGCCTCCTTCAAATGATGGAAGCATTCAAATCCTTTACTTTAAATAACAATAATCAAAAGACCCCTTGAGTATCAAAATTACTTAATGTGCACTTTGAGGGCCAGTCACGTGCTTCTTATGTATAGTTTAAGCGGTGGTAGTAGCCATACTATATTCAGACAGATTTAATGCAGCAGTTTCCCTTTTAAAATGTGGAGGGTGGAGAAGTAGCATATGATGAATCTATCTGATTAAATAAAAATGAAAAAGATTGACTTTTAATTTTTTTAAAAAAGCCTACATGTAATCACTTTCTGGCAGCCTGGTGTCATGAAACGATAAATGAATAACACGCCATTTTCCTCAAATCGTTTCACTCTTCCTGTTTCTTTTTCAAGTATCATATCATGCCACGTAGTTTCGGCCGTGAAAAGCCTAGTCCTGAACTTTTCATGCTATCATACAATGTTAAAGGAAACGGCAAGCTGAAAATGCATATAGATGACGCTCAAAACTGGTCTGAAGCGCTCCTCGGTGATTTCGTATCACCTTGGACGGCAGAAATAATCAGGAAACGTGACATTTACCCCTTTTTTAATGGTAAGCTTGTCAACTAACAAGTGTGTAGGCAGACCTACACATCCAGCAAAATCAGTGCAGTCTTATTTGTTTGAATCATGTGTCTGTCCACCTGGCACACCCTAGTCCATTACTCACTCTCCTTTTTTTTTGTTGACAACAAACTGCTGCAGGAAAATATGTGGCCCTTAGCTGCCCCATGTTCTGCTGAGTTCATTAGTTTCCTGGGCAGGCATTGCTGTCAGCTACAGATTTTTTTTCACCAGCAACATAACCAAACATAAAAGCAAGAAACAAAATCAATGAGAGCAAATCAGGCACTAATTTGGGTCGGGTGGGTCTGTTTTGGTGAGTGAGAATGTGACTCACTGAAAATATAGAAAGACATACTGATCCAGTCTCCATCCACACTATGTGCAATTAATGTATACCAATATGTTACCGGTGTTTATGACTACAGGCAGGTCCAGTGCCGCAGCGCATGACAGATGGCTGCTTACTGACAGATGCATCCGCTCAGGACCATCACCATCCTCTTCCCTGAGCCAGACAGTCAACCAGCCAACCACGAGTCGCCAGTCGGCTCAGTGCACTAAGCCGATCTGTTGCCCCGGCAACAGCTATTTTGGCTCCACCTTAGCTTGAACACACTGCAGGCTCAGATAAAATATGAGCAGGATGCCTTAAAGGAAGCTTGACTTTTATCCTTCTTGTCACACATCCGCAGTTCCCTCCTTTCACTGTGCTCTGCCCCATCTGGAGCTCCTCTCCCTCTGCGCTTCTCTGTTTCATCGCACTCCTGCCCTCTGTGGATGTTTTGCTGAGCAGAGATGCAGAGGGAGAGGAGGAAAGAGAAGAAAAGGAAAAGGCTGGAGGAGGAGGGGAGGCCCCAGCTCAGCTTAGCGAAGTAGCGGCTTGGAAACTCATCTGGTAGTAATAAGGGCTCGCTACTGTGACTCATGCCTGCGTACGCCCACCGGACTATTACAGACTTATTTAGTATGTATGGTCATTAGACTCTGTGACCATGTGAGCGGAGTGGAACACCAAACCTGTGGTGCACAATTAACAACCCAGAAATACACAAAAAGACACACCTCTCCATAAAAAAACCCACAAAATATTCCCTTTGTGCAACAATATAAAAAAAATTCCTTTTTCCTTTGAAGACTCTGTCTCAGGATTACTAAGATGAAATTAATTATTTCCTGCAGTAGATCATGGTTAAAGCTCCTGTTTGGAGAGAGCTGGCTAGGAATCACTAAACCTTTCCCAAATGTTCATTAAAGGTTAAATAAACTACAGGCTGGGGTAGGGCCAGCAGTGTTCCCCTCAGTGTTTCCACACTTAAAGCACACCAAAGAGTCTAAACGGGTCAGCAGTGAGGTTTGGATTAAGAGGTCAAAATGGTAAAAGGACTTTATTGCTAATGTTTGTGGAAAACAAGCCAATGCTCAGTTAGTGATTGGACAGAAAAATGCTGGTGTTTTTACTGTTTTTCATCATTTATAAAAATGAAGACATGGATTCCAAGTCTGGCATTAAAACAGAGAGCTAAAAGATAAAGGCTCATATTCTGGGGAAATTTAACCCCGATGGTTTTCCACAGAGTTTATGATCATTTGGGGCCCTGGTAAAAACACCTTTTGTATTTGGTGCATTTTGGAAACCTAGCTGATGAATCTGAAAATGCAGCTTTCCTCCCAAAATGGAAGTTTCCCATCTAGGAGAGAACAATTTTGGGAAATGATAAGATGGATTGCATCTAAAACGCCGGTTAACCATGTCTGTAGTTGTTTTGCCTAATGCACCGCATCAGTAAAACTCATTATCTGTTGTTTCATCCAGTAAATAGTACAGAGCACTGAAGCAGAGAGGCCTGTAATAATAATGACTGTAAAGCCCTGCTAATGACTAATGGGTCCATTTAAGTCAAAGTCTCCTTCCTTTGAATTGAACTTCCTTTTTAAGCTGGAAAGGCTAATTCGAAACACCTTTAAATGGGTCACGGCACGATCCACCGCTTCTGTGGTGTTTTCTAAGAATCACGAATCGGGATAAGCGCAAAGAGATCATTATCATCCAGCAAAATGGCGGCTTCTCACGGCTGATCCTACTATCTACCATCTAGATACACCAGAACTGATGCAGCGGGGCCCTCGCTCGCCCTTTTACGCACAGCACGACCCACCTGCGCTCCTCCCCTGCTGTTATCTCAGGGAAACAAGTCATTTTTCTATAACCTTTACATACACACACAGACACACAAATGAGGGCACAGCCAAACTGCTGCTATGCGCAATAGTGCGTAATGTGTTTGTGTTATCCCAGCGGGTGGTAATGAATATCTATTAGTTGATACCCCGACAGAAAGCGGGGACAAAGGGAGCGGGGATGGTGATGGTCCCGCGCGTCCGGTGTGAAACAGGCTTTGTGTGTGCGTAAAACTGACCAGGCTCGTGCGTCCCCGGATTGTCGGACATCTCCAGCACCAGCAGCTCGCGGCCTTCGAAGCTCTCCCCGATGGTGTAGATACGGGTGATGGTCGGACACTGCAGCCACACCGACACCAACGCTTTCCGAAGCTCCTCATAGCGGTGGTACTCGAAGGAGATCGCCCCGTTGGTACCCGCCGCGCTGACCAGGGTGACCACCGCAGCCCCGAAAACAATAGCCGTAAGGAAGTGTTTCATTTTGACGCGTCCTCGTTTTCCTAAGCCCTGTCTCCCTGCCTGCCCGCGGCTTGGCTCCGAGCCTTATCTCTGCGCTGCAGCCTCGCTTTAGGCTATAAATATCCCTCCCTCTGCCTCTCTCTCTTCCCTCTTAGTGTGATGCGCTGTACCTGAGCGCAGGCTCCCCGTCAACATACTGCGTAAAGCCAGCCACAACCAATCCCACATCCGGTGATAATTTTCAAAATAAACGTAAAAAGCTATGATTTATTTAAATTGCTTATACACAAGGAAAATCTTTATTTATAATACAAGAGATTTAAAAAGGGGGGAGGGTGGAATAAGAACGAAAAGTAAGCTATAAAACCCGCAGGTTGCTGCACGGACAAGTCAGTAGAAGATTATGAATAAGCATAAATGACAAAATAACACAAAAAAGATTGTATTGCTCTTAGAGCAACTCACTCAGTACTATTTATGTTAAAACACACACATATAAGTTAGACAATGCAGGCTGCTACAGCTTAAGGTCATTTCCTGCTCATTTTTGCTATGTTTTTGTTCTTTTATAGAAGATATTTTTCACCATAATATAAAATACTTCAAATTTAAGGACTATAATCCTAAACCTCACCCCCAACCTGTCACGACAGATCGCTGCCCCTGCCTGAGCCTGGTTCAGCCAGAGGTTTGTTAAAAGGGAGTTTTTCCTTCCCGCTCTTTTCAAGCGCTTGCTCATAGAGGGTTTGTCTGATTGTTGGGGGTTTCTCTCTATTATTGTAGGGTTTTTACCTTACAATATAAAGCACCTGTTGCTGTGATTTTGAGTCATAAATAAAAATTGAATTGAATTTTCACCCATTTAAACTTCTTTTTTATACACTTAAGTAGTCTATTAATTTTTCAAATTAAGTAACTTGCATTCTTAAGCTGTTGAGCAACACACTTCACCAAGGCTGTGGTATTAATGTAAAAAGAAAAAAAGTGTTTTTATTTATTTATGTGCCATAAACAAGTAGAATTTGCGAGTTTTATGTATTACCTGAGTTTTTCCCAGGTCACACAAAACGCCTCACTTCCTCTTTGGTGCTGGCTGCTGTTGGCTCAGCTGTCCGTGTGTGCCGGATGGAGCTGCGGGGGTGTGTCCACAGTGCAGCAGATGAACCAACTACATGTACACTGAAAGGCCACATTAAAACCACTGAGGATGAAATGAAAAACACTTTTCATTTTTAAGAAAACACTATCTTCACCCACTAAACATCTGTAATGGAACTTTAACACATGAAATGCACCTAAACATGGCTCCACCTACTCAATGTCAGTGTTTCAACTCACTATATTAAAAAATGTCAATTTAGTAGTAATTGATACATTTAAAGCTCAGTGGCACACATGTTCTTCTCTGGCTAAATTGAGGAAAACAAAACTGCTACAGCACCAACTCCTGTTTAAATGTGTTCACATATTTTACTCTGACAAAAACAGAAAAACAAAACACCAAAGTTTATTTTATATAAAATTAGAGCAGCATTTAATTATTTTTACAGGCTTGAATGACCTAGAACACATCATCCTTTTATCAATAATTTACATGAGTTTGCATCAAACACGGCTGACTGGTTTGTTTTCAAAAGTCTGAATTGAGTTTATACAGTTTCCACTGAAGTGCAGATTCAACTACAGGAAGGAAAAAACCGCATCAGATCAACTAGAGGAAGTGCTAAAGTGCTGAGACATTCAGAGGGTTAAAGAAGCATTTAAGTTTAAGCCTTTTGATAACAAAGCAAAATCGAAATGAGGACTTGATGGTTTTTATTCAGCCAGCTGTTGGAATAAAAAACAGACAATGCTTCTTTTTTTTAAGAAGGCACAGAAGGCAGACCGAATCAACACGCAGTCTGATTCATAATCAAACCACAGACGTGCTGACTCATTTTTTAAAAACACCTTTTGCACGTGTTTTATTAAGTGTACAGAGATGGAAAATCAGCAGTAATCGCGTGTTTTTTCTGTACGGCTCACTGCCTCTTCTCCACCTGACAGGACAGGTGTGTGCCTGTGAAGGGAAGCTTGAGCGGATTACTGCGCCTTCTTATCGGTCTGCTTCTCCATGTAGTTGTTGTACTGGCTGTCGGTCTTTAGCAGTTTGTCCCACCAAGTGAAGGTGGAGGCGTAGTTTCCGACAAAGTTCATGTGGTGGAAGTCGTGGAAACGAGCGCCGGCGTAGAACGGGATCAGATGGAGCGGGTTCAAAGGAATGTCGTAACCGCTAATAGAAATAAGAAGAGGAAAAAAGATAAGTCATAATGTCACCCAAAAACTGACCAACTTTCACAAATGAGTAAAAATCTCTGATGATAACAATCCTCCTAAAACAAAAACATTTGTCTGTTTCAGAAAGCAAAATGCTTCTCAAAGTGTGTTACTTAAGAAAAGATGGGTTTAACTTGGTTCTGTCTTCAAGCGGATGTTCTCAGTTTTTAGAAAAGTGCGCAGAACATTTGTACGCGACTACTTAAGCTTGGTTAATGTTAATTAGTTTGAATCATTTTACTTATACCACAAGAAATTAAATAATAAATGGAAGAAATCAGTTGACAGATGAAACGGGTGCATGTAGTAGCTTCAGCTAATGAACCCCTACCCCTGTTTATTTTAATAATTGACATTTTAAATGAGAAAATTAAATCAACTACATCAACAACCTCTGATCGAATCATGACCAAAGAAGAAGCAAGAAAGATTAAACCAATTGATGTCCATTCCAGATGTATGTGAACTTTGTATCTAAAGCATTTTCACACAAAACAGTGATCACAATACTGAATATTGATGTTAGTTGGTGTTCATTTAAAACTGTTTTAGTATGCTGTACAGCAGGGATCTCAGATACGTGGCCCGCGGGCCAATTGCGGCCCGCAGGACGATATTTTGCGGCCCCGAAAATTAAATGTTAGTGCGGCCCGTCAGTTTGATATGTAGGGCACTTTACAGTTTTGTGTGCGAAGCTGAACAAATCTACCAATCACAGTGAAGTGTTGGTAGCCATTGGGGGCAGCACATCGGCTGGGCTTGATGTAAGCAAACATGTCAGAGTGAAAGTTACAATAGCGTTGTCCTGGAGTGTTTTCCTCCTGACTGGCTGACATTTGTCCCAGCATGCTGCGTTCTCATCACTTCAAAATAAGTTGCTGCCCCGTGGGACATTATAGGATACGTTTATATATTTCTACACACACATGACTGGCACTTTAAGAGTTAATATGAGGTCTCTCTCTGACATAATAAATAAAAGTAATTTATATGCAGCAGGATAAAAGAAAAGTAAGAGACTCAATGCAGCCTCATTTAGTCTGCAGTCTGAATTAACAGGTCTTTTAATATTGCATTCAGTCATTTGCAGCCTACAAAAAGAGGCACAATTCTTCCTTATCTTTCAGCTCTTGGCTTTTCCTTCTATTTCGGATAAGGTACCAGTGGCTGGACATGGGCATACCAGGCTTTTGCCTGGTATGCCCAATGGTGATTTTTAGTTTTTACAGCCGACGTTTTGGCTTTTTTTTTTGTAAGGGTATAATTGGTCATGATCGACTCTGTGCTGGACAAATTACAGCCGATGAGGTCAAACTTTTGCGATAAAAAGGAACGCGATCTGTCCCGTAATTTAGCTAGAATGAAAAAAAAAAGACACAAAGCAGGAGTTATTTTTGCTTCGTCTTTACGCTGCGTCTTCTTGTCTAATTCTCTCCCCCTCCCTCGCCTGTTTCTACGTCAATCACGAAACTGATCAATGATCAGCTGATCGGCTTTTCTGTCGCAAGTCCCATCTCTCATGTTTGTTTTTCGCCCACTTTGCGCCAGAAAGAGGAAACTAGCGGATGTCATGTTAGAAACAACAGCAGCACGTTTAAGCTTAATAAGCTATTGTTAGAATTGATTTAATATTACTTCCTAGTATCAGCTGATGTTTGCTGGAGCCACAGCCGTAAAAGCTGCTGGTCAT
>VUQR01011515.1:0-19279 GCA_015108515.1 Hemichromis elongatus
CATCATTAAAATTGTGAAAAAAGGTAAAATTTTTCTTTATGCAAATAGTTTTATTAAACTTCTTCATGACGAGTCAAGTGTCCTCTTTTTTGGAAATCAAAATATGGTCACCCTAGTTAAAGAGGGGATGATTATTGTAACGCCTTACAAATTCTTTTATCTGAGCATGAGATTCATTAGTGTTAATGTTAATTTAGTGGAAATTTAGTGGAAATAGCATTGCTTTTTTTGCGAAAACACCCATTAGGTTAATCCTAATCAGTCATGTATCATTGATGTTAGCTAATCTAGCCAAGCCACTTGAAAAGTCAGACCCTAGGGATAGTACCAAAGGCATCATATGTACAGAGTAGGATTGTCGAAAAAGAAAGAAAAAGGAATGCAGACACTAATTGATAGTTATTTCTATCAGATTTTATACTCACTGTACTGATACAAGCAATGCCAACTACGGCTCCTCAACCTGTCACACAACTTTAGCCACCCCCCACCACCACTAGCAGCTAAACATGCACAAAGCAGCAAAACAAGCTTAAAGAGGCCTTTTAAAGCCTGACAGTCCAGTAAAGCTCCTCCTTCAAAAACACTTTAGTATACACAGTTCTGTAGTCAACTGGCTAACGCAAATATTTATGTTCGCTATTAGCACTTACAACATCAACTCTCTGTTAAGTTATCATTAAAGTAGCAGCTATTGCTAATAATACAATACAATACAATACACAGAGCAGCATTTTTTCGTAAAAAAAAAAAAAAAAAAAAAAAAAAAAAAAAAAAAAAAAAAAAAAAAAAAAAAAAAAAAAAAAAAAAAAAAAGCCACTTCACTTCATTTTGTCACCCACCCTCCGTTTGAAATCGAAAATCAAAGTTCTAGTTATGTGAAAAACAATCAGCCATGAATTTCCACAGTGATGAAGAACAATAATGTTTTAACTGGATTGTATTTAAGAATATTTAAGATATACTTAAGAAAGTCAATCTTAAGTCCAAGCATCGTTCATTTATGTTGGTGTCATTGTGACATTTCTGTTGACAGCAGTATCTTTCATTCATTGCATACTCATACAGTACTTTATACTGTAGTTGTGCTTGCATATGATAGAGAACAAGAGAACAATATGATTGAATTTAAGTGGTTTCATTACAGTCAAGTTTCATTCACAGTATCATCATTAGTAAGAGGTCGGCTGGCCATGACCTATCAGGTTTTTAGGCGTCCCAATCTGAAACATCCAAAAAGAGCATCAGTTGAGATAAAGCCCTTCCACCACCATATCAAAGTTCATATTCTGGCCATGGCATTGGATGAAAAAATAAACCCAGCTTCAAAGATGTAAATGCAAGCAGTTCAAGCAAGGTGGGATATTGCTACAATACATGTCACAGCTTCAATACATGTCATCACATCTTTTTGTTTTAATTTATATTTAAATTGGAAAATCTGATTTCTTGTACCAACATAGCATGCCAACAGTCTTATTTTAAGTAGTAACTTGGAGGTAGTTTTCATGTAGAGGGAAAGAAATTAAATGGTTATCCTCTTTGTTGCAAACCTTAAAAAATCCCCCCTGATCCCCTATTTCAAGTTATTCTGTAAATAAAGCTCACTCTAAAGAGCCCCGTGGTACCTTTCCACATGTACAGAATGTAATACATTTGTTAGCGAGCTTGAGTGCATCTACACGTAGGCGTGATTTGTTGGACTTCCCTGTGGCCTTGCTCTCCTTTCCTTTAATTGCTGTGGGGATCACAGGGCGGCAGGGACAGAATGGACTCCAGAGATTGTGGTTCCAGCACTGCTTCCCAAACTGGCTTTTCTCCCCATGCACCCGCTCGTCAAGCGCTCACAAATTCCCCTATTTGCCACCCTCTCACCCCACACCTCGCTTGAGTAATGGAATCAAAAACAAGCGCTTCACTCCAAAGATAGGCACTCATTTCCAAGAGGAGGCTGGGTTGACTGTGCCGCTCTTTAGAGGAGAGTTATAAAGCGTGCAGCATTTGAGAACTGGTTGAAAAAGCCACTACACCCAACACCCACATCTGGGCTTCTCCTTACTTCACTCTTTCAATTCACACCTTTTCTTTTACCTCCTTTTTTCTCTTTTTTGCCTTTTTCCTTTATGGACTCATCATTTTTGCTTATTTTCTTCACTTTTCTTTCTACCCTGCTCTTCTGTTTGCTTGGTTCTTTTCAGTCCCTTCTTCTTTCTCTAACTGGTTCCTTTCCTTTCTGCTGGCATCCTTTACTCCTCTCCTAATCTCAGCAGAGCACTGGGAGCAGATAAGGCGTATTTAGTGTTTGGAGTTTCCCCTCCAGCCTATTGGCAGTAGAACATCTCCTACCAGGCTAAGGTAGATGAGAACAGCAGATACATAGCAGGAATCTTTTTGTGTATGGAAGATTTGATCTCATCCTGATCCCAAACACAGAGACATAAACTCTTACTCAGACAGACACACAACAATCTGACACACACTACCACTGGCCAACAGTGAGGCAAGGTGAAGTGTGAGCAGTTTGTAAGCAACCTCTTTATAGAACATATGTATATGACAATAATTTTATCTAAGAAAATTGTAGCCTGAGCTGATTCTTTACAAATGTGAAAAGCAGATTTTACAATAGCTTGTTCTACGTGTCATTATTAGCAATTAGTGCTGTTTTAAAGTGGGTAATATTCCAAATTTCATGGCAGTGCTGCACGGTGCAGAAAAGCAAGCAGAGACGATTCAGGCTCATACATGCAATTAATGTCCATCATCTAGAGTTATTCAAAGCTTCTTTACACTACAATCCGTGTGACAAATGTTGGCGAAAGGGATTAGTAAGAGAAAAACTACCTGTTAAAAAAGATAAACCAAAAACTAATATTATCGTTTACTTGTCAGTGCTACCTCTGTTTCCAAACAGAAACTATACAGAAACTGATCTCAGAACAGGGAGCTTGTCTAGGAGGAGTACTTAATGCAAACAGGCAATGAGAGATACATGTAATGTAAGGAAAGTGATCACTCTTACTTTGAAAACCTTTTATTGACATCTATTATTATATTTCACACGGTATGCAGTCCTCATCTTCCCTGCCAAAACAGAACACCACTATTTATTGATTAAATAATCAATATAATTAGTACTTTCATTTCCTCCTCCTTAAGCCACTATCCTGCTTTGAACACTGAATAGTAAAAACATATAAGAATGATCAATTATTCTGACATTTTCTTTGAAAATGTCCATGTTTCTTGTTAGCTAGCATGTTAGGCCAGTGGAACACTTATATTAGTGATTTATCACCACAACAATCCACATTCCTCTTCTTATGGTTTAGCAAAATATGTGATTTGGGTTATTATATGGACATAAACTTAAAGGCCACTGGCTAAGTTTAAGACAAACTGGATTAATTTAAGGACTATAGGACTTTTGACAAAATTAAAATACAGGATACTAACAAAAGCATTAATGACTGTCATCATCGCCATTCAAATCCCTGTTTGTAACCTTAAGCTGACCTATACAAGTTTAAGTTGCACACTTTGGTGATTTGCAAAGATGCCGCGATGATAAACAAGTGATTATGTAAATGATCCACCGAAACTATCATCTCTCTTCTCCCCCAAAAAACCAACATGTTGCATGCATGTGTGTGCGCGTCTCCGATCTGAATCCGTGATTCAACAGCGACTGTGGAGCCCTGCTACCTCGGGGAGGTCTACACGGATAAGCATTTAAAAACACTAATCTCCAAATCACTATCGCTCGCAGATAACAGTCTGCTTGGGCAGTGATCAGCATGGAGATTACAGATGTGATCTGGATCTGATCACTCCTGGTGATACAATATCAGATGGGTATTTGAAATAGATTTGTGAAGTTCTGCTCCCAAACTGAAATTATGCAGCTTGTGAGAAAGAAAAAAAAAAATGGAGGAAAGTCTGACAATAATGTCCTATTGAAACTAACTGCAATGATTCCAATACAACTTATGTTCAATGCTTGGATGCTTCCCCTACAAAAAGCAAGGACTTAGAAATGAATCTTATAAGTAGTTGAGATCTGTTTGCTAAAACATAAGCCAGCACTTCAACCATAGAAGGCTTAATAGCAATGACTAAATTACTTAAAGTTTGCTTAAGACTTATATTACTGGATGGAGCTTATATTTCAGGTTGGGACAGGTCTATCACAAGGTTAGAAGCACAGTTACAGTTGAACCAGTCTTGCGCAGCATTTCATTCAATTCTTTTCTGATATAAAAAATTTCAAGCACTTTGCTGGCTGATTTTGAAGCTCGATAAAGGTGTTCTTGGACCAGCAAAACATAATTCTGTCCCAGCGTTGAGTGTTTGGGTTCAGTTTGTAAAGTTATTTGTTGTACCTTCCTTCTATAGATTTTAAATAAAAGTGGGTGGAGCCAAAAAACCTTAAATGGTGATTTTATGATCTCAGTCTTAATAATACAGAACAATGTTCATTATGTAAATTACAGTTCTATTTGGAGTAAACAATAAAGGAGAGTATGGTTTAGGGCATGGCTACATTGTTAATGACAAAATGGCTTACCTTTATATTTTTTCATGGTATAGTTGGCCTCCAGGTGGCTGCAACCGTCTCAATGTTCTACAGCGCACTCACCATTTAATCATTAGTTATTATTAATTTCCGTTACTCTTCCACATCATGTCTTTTGTCCTGTCTCCCTCCCCTCACCCTCAACCGGTCTCAGCAGATGGCTGTCCCTCTCTGAACCCGTTTCTGCTGCATTTTCTTCCTGTTAAAAGGGAGTTTTTCCTTCCCACTGTCACCGAAGTTCTTGCTCATAGGGGGCAACTGATTGTTAGGGTTTCTCTGGTTTTTATGTAATATCCTAGGGTCTTTACCTCACCTAAATATTAACTGCCGTTGGGATTTGTCACAATTTAAATAAAACTGAATTGAATTGAATCCTCATAACTGAGCCGTGCGTGCCGAAACTAACCCATATCAGACTCTACCTGCAGAGTACTGTATGACTTTCAGGCGTCTTTGGTTTCTCAGATGGAAGCAGCAAAAATCTTCTAGTTAAAGCTTGAAAACAGGACTCCATAAAATTGTGAGTGATGTCCTAGTGGTAAATCTATCTCCCATATACAGTTTATTGCTTCATCACTACACTCCGATACAGCAGGTCAACGCTGCACATCACATCTTGATGCTTACTATTTCCAGATAAAACACACCAGACCAGACATAACATGGGACTTAGGAAAAATATACATCAAACTATGAGACAAATATATTAACAGAACTGAAGGCTAGTTTTTTAGTTCACTTGCACAACTCTGAGTCTGTATTACTGAACCAGATCACCTGCAAGAATCTAGAAACCTCTACTGAGTCGACAAGATGCTTCATTACATGCCACATGTTTCTCCACACCTTATATGCTTGTCGTATACTTGTCATTCATGTCAAAGGTGACTACCCTCTGTTGGAATCCTAAGAGAGCCTTGAGTCAAAGTTAAAAAATGACATTTAACCATCAAATGGATGAAAAATCTGTTATTTGCTTTAACAAAGCATGAACTGTTGCTTTTACTTTAAAAGGCTGGTGCAAAATTACATCAGTTTGATATAATTTCTCTTGCTATATGCTGTGATTTTTACTATAAAGGTTTGTGTCAGGTGGATAAATTGATTTGAGCTCTGTTTTTCTCCCCCACATGCTCGGTTCCGTCATTTTTCAACTCGTCTTTCTGTCGCTGGGTCATGCTGCACCACGGCTCTGATCTGTACTGTGGATACAGGCTCCTTGTTTTGGTTTGGGCCTCAGGTAAGCATCAACCGAGCAAAAGCTTCCAAAAAAAAGGGCCTTTCTCATCTTTCTACCTGAGCGTGGCATAACCGCAGCACAGACAAAACACCAAATCCAAAGCTGATCGACATCAAAGCCACCACTGCTCTATCTCCTCTCTGTTCTTCACCATCACTCCTTTCACACCCCGTCCACAGCTTCACTCAACTGTTTCCCCCGTCCTTTCCTTGACCTTGTATCGCTTTTTTTTTTTTATCCACTGATTATCAACGGCCGTGGCTGTTTTACCCCCCCTCATCGTCTTTCTCTTTGCTCATCCCTCTTTTACTCAGTGTGTGGGCTGCTGCTCAACAGGAGGTCGTCCACAGGTAACAGAGTGAGGCAGACCGAAATGCTAATCCACGGAAAAAGGAGAAGAAAGAAGGAAAAAGTAAAAGAGAGGAAATGGGATTAGGCTGGGTGTGGGGGAGTCTAACAACACAATCATTGCCATCTTCATCATCATCATCGCAGCCTTAATCAAGCCTAGTTACATCTCAAACCAGCCTTGAATGTTTGCCGCTCGTAATAATGTGCACCTTCTGTCTAATTTGGCCATTATTCAGGCCTGTCAGACCACAATTATTTAGAGCTTATCTCTCTCGCACACGAGATGACGCGTTTGTCACGCTTTTGCTCCACACACACACACACACACACACAGGGCACGCAAGGCGCTTTAGAAATTCCATTGATGACTGCCTGCGATAGGACCTGGTGCCCCCCACCGCAACACTCCCCCTTCACCCTTTGCAGTTGTACCACCCGCCCCCTCCTCCTCATCATTACTGCATTGATTACCTTGGTCGGCTTATCATCTACACATATTCAGTTTAATC
The DNA here is from genome assembly GCA_015108515.1 of Hemichromis elongatus. Taxonomy (NCBI): domain Eukaryota; kingdom Metazoa; phylum Chordata; class Actinopteri; order Cichliformes; family Cichlidae; genus Hemichromis; species Hemichromis elongatus. The sequence goes on from VUQR01011515.1 coordinate 6,677, forward strand.
AAGAGGAGCCACACACGCGCGCGCTCCATATTGTTTACGCATAGATGGAGATTGCATTGTTGTTTATCCCCCGAGTTTGTTTATTCTATTGGCTGATTTGTGTTTAGTAATGTCATCTATCCCCCTCTGGACTTGGAGCCAAGCAGTGGAAAAAGAAAAGAAACACAATCTCTCCATTCAGATTGGCTGAGAATAGGATGCATGATATTGGGTTTCTATGATCTTTTGTGAGCCGTAATTTGATGCCACGCAAAGTGTTTAGCGGAACAAATATAGCAACGTTGTTAAATTATATCATAAATTAGTGATCAGGAGGAAGCGGCGGAGGGAGGGAGGGAGATATGTATGTATTTACTGCACTGATTGGGTTACATTCGCCATAACAAGACCAATGTTCCACAGAGCATTTTTTTCTTGACATCCCAATTTAGTTAGTTTTATTTGGAGAACAAACCAGCCATGTAATACACAATAAAAGTTAGAGTAATGATGATTTTAAGCAATAAAGCCAATGGATGTGGCTGTCATTAAAGCATCTTTTCAATTGCAAAACAATCCTTATCGACTGGGAAACGCTACATTTTCCGAGGATGAGGAAATGAGGCGGTGAACAAAACTAACCATCAGATAGTGCGCCTCCTTAATTCTCTCATCCCCTGTTAAATAATATCATTATCATTGCCTAATGACGATGGTGCAGCAGTGCTTATGGAATAAGCCGATTAGGACAGAGACAAACAGCATGGGGCCAGGAAGCACTGCAAGGCCATTTACCACTTCATACAGGATAAATGAGTGTTTTCCTACCATCTTTCGTTCTCTCGTTCTCTTGCCCCCCCTTCACCCACACCCACACACACACCGCTTCCATCTACTTCATTTCTTTCTTCTTTTTTTTAATTTTTTTTCACCAGCCCATCATGAAGTATTTGATTTCCTCTCCCTCTTCCTCTGCCTCCTTCCCTCTCTCATTCCACCCCCCCCCAATACACACACACACACACCCTCCACAACACCACCATCTTCTCCACCGCCCCTTCTTCTTTGTGCGAAGGTAATCGTAGATGCAAAGGGAAGGGGGCCGCGGGGTTCTTATCAGCCCATAACATCTGTTGGCATGTCAGGTGATGAGATGGAGTGCTCGCGGCCTGCCGGCGGCCTGGACGGCTCCTTTAATGCAGAGAGGGGAGTGTGCAAACAAACAGCGGCTGATAGGGTCTATGCTTGTCACAATCGCTCAGGACCGTGATCTATCTTCGCCCTGCCTTTTCGCTCTCCCTTTCTTTCCCCGCTCTCGCTCTCTGTCTCCATCTTCTCCACTGCTACTCGAGTCACCGTGTTCTACTTCACTTCACTTCCCCCCCCACCAAAGACCTCCTTCTCTTGCTCTGCTTTTATTTAAAACTATAACCCGGCCCTCCTCTGTTTCTATAATTTACTCACTTTTGTTTGTTTCGTGGGTTGTGTGTAAAGCTGATCAGATTGTTATAATGGTTTTCGGGGACCTGCAAACAGAGAGGAAAGGGAAGTAGATGTCTGAAAGTGAGATGCAACAGATAAGGAGGTCAGTGTAGACTTACAGTGCTGTTATCAGGAGTCATGCATGCTCAAAGAAAATGTTTCGGGCTTATCAACATGCTCATTTCCACAAATATCAGCAGCATCAACAGTGCCAGCACCATCACTGGAAGAACTGCCATTATCATCGTCATCATCACTGTGTCCATCATCATCACTGTCATTATTAACAGTATTGGCATTGTGACGAGGAAAACCATCAGGATCATTATCATCATTAGGAAGGTCATATAATTTCCAGTTATTTTTACTCAGGCTGCTGGTTTCAAAGGGAATAGTGCCAAAACTGCAAAAACAAAAGGCAGTTCAGTGACATTTGAACGGGACTTTGGATTGGTTTTGATTCTGATATAAATACATGTAGATCATTTTGATAATGTTGCCAGAGATATTAGAATAAAATTCTGGATTTATTCTTGTCCCTAAATTACAGAGTGAAATCACATGAATAATTAACTTTTGTCTTCAAAAAGCAAAAAAAGATTAAAAGAAAAAAGTCAAATCTACACAAACACCACCAAAAACTTACACCATAAAAGCTATAATTGAGAAGTAAAGCATGAAAATTAGGAAATGATCATAACTTGTAATTATTGGAACAATATCCAAGTACAGTACATTTTTCATAACTAAGATTTATTTTGTTATTTCAAAATAACATTAAATATGTTTAGAAAAAATGTCCTCTTTTACCAAACTTTCTGGAATAAACCCCCTATTTTCTTATAGAAAGAGACTAGCAGCAGTGTGCAATTACAGCTGCATTAATATGTTAATAATGACAATTACTACATGGATACACTGTGGAAAAGCATAGTTTAAGCAGCTGGTTAAAATCCCTGACCCAACATGTCAAACAGAAACTATTTTTAAGTTTTATCATGTGACAGTATTGTTTAGGCTCCTGAAGTGTTAAATGGTTCAGTTACTGTACTTTAGCCTCTACTGACATGCTTCCTGGAAAAGGATGGAAAATGCAGATTACCTTACACTTATAAATGTTGCTGCCTGCCATCTGTAGGCATTAAAACTGTTAAGTAACTTTTCCCTTATCATCATAAATGTCATTATAGAAAATGTCTTTAAATTATTGTGATAACATTAATATACTACCCACCCCTAAATGCAACTCCAACATAGTAGGTGGCAATATTGTACCTAAGCGTTCAAAGTCACTTAAACTACCTTTCTTGCACATTTTCATGCTCAGTTTAACCGTCAGCTGGTTTTCTTGGCTATGTCTACATGCACCAACTTGCTGACCTGCCTGTGATTGGCTGATTAAATATTTGAAACTAATGCAAAAGAAAAAAAAGTTGAAAAGGTATACCTAACAAAAGGGCTGTATATTCTAGAAATGTATACATTTCTATAGTATCATCAGTATCATCTCTTTGCCCACAATATTGTGACAGTCATAATCACAATGCTAAAGGGACTTGAACGAGAGCACAAGTCTCCCATATTGGCTTCTATTCTAATCTAGTGTCAAATTTAAAATCTTTCTCCTCACATTCAAGGTCTTGACTAATTAGGCACCATCTTATCTTAAAGACCTAATAGTACCATATAACCCCAAAAGAGCACTTGAACTGCAAGGCTCCATCATGGGATTTCTAGGATATTTAAAAAGGTAAAATGGGAGCCATCAGACCCCTCCTCTTGTAGAAGCAGATCCCAGTTTGGATTTGGGAACAGACACTCTCTCTGCTTTTAAGATTAGGCTTAATATTTTCCTTTTTGAAAAGGCATATACTTATCACTGGACCAGGTAACCTTGAACCCTTCCCTGGTTATGCTGCAATAGGCCTCGGCTGCTGAGGGCTTCCCACGATGTACTGTGTATTTTTCACTCACCTTTTTCCCTCTCTCTGTTTTGTACACTACTCTGGAATTAACAGCAGTTATTATGAATCTCTGGCTTTTTAATTTTAACAGTGTTTCCTTTTTCTTGTCTCCCCTCATCCACAACCAGTCATAGCAGATGGCTGCTCCTCCTCATAGTGAGGATCATGTGATTGTTGGGGCTTTCTCTGTATTATTGTGTATATTTTTTGGGCTGTAAGGTGCACTTAAAATCCCTTAATTTTCTCAAAAATCGACAGTGTGCCATATGTATAAATTCTGGTTGTGATTACTGACCTAGAACTGATTTTATGTGGTACACAGCGCTCAAAAATCTGTCAAAAAATGTTTTAGTACAACTTTGGTAAGCTATGAAGCCACACCACTTGATGGATTGTCGGAGCATTACGGTTACCTCAGGAGCCTCGCAGAGTAATCTGGGTCCAAACTCTGCTTCAGGCCCCAAAGTCAAACGTACACTACAGCATCACTGAGAGTTAAAAAGTGTCCAAATTCTTTAATCATTAAAAAAAATGATGAGTGTTGCTGCTTTAAAAGGTGTAACAATTACGTTTAACATCCAGGCATCCATGAAAACAGAATTGATTAAATTTAGTTAGAGGTTAGCAGGAAGTTAGCTCTCTAGTTTCTACCTAAACATCATATACCATGTTTTGACTGAGAGATTTCTGAAAAAATTAAAACGTACAGCTCTGCTATCACTTCCAACATTAATGAAGACAGAAAACTAAACAGCATGTTTGTAGGGTTACTGAATTTGGCCTTGCTGGTATATAATGATGTGCTACGTAAATACTAGTGGCACAGCTATGTTAGCATAATATAAACAGTGAAGCCGGAGGAAGAACGCTAACTTTTTTCCACTCAATAAAAGTTGATGAGGGTTCCCGATGGTTAGGGACAAATGCAATCACATGGCAGGATGCTGTGAATGGACCAAACTTCAGTCAGGAGAACAACTGAGATAATCCATCCCCAATACGAGGTTAGTCATTAATATACTGCAACAACATGGAAATAGAGCAGCTGCGAGAGAATCCCACAATAATAAATCAGCACGATAGTGAAGGAGGCAAGAAGAATAAGTTGAGTAAAGTTTGACTTATCTGACTGTTTTGGTTTGCCTAATGTGCCTAGTAATCCAGTGTGCCTTATGGCCCGAAAAATACGGTATACAGTATATATGCTACATTCAGTGCAATTGTTATACTGACTGACAATGGCTCTGTTCATTACAAATATTTCTCATTAAAATAATTATACTATAATTTCTATTTTGAGCTGATTTCATATTTGGTGGGCTACTACTCTGCTTTGCTGTTTCATGTAATTTTCATATTTATTCATTTGAAAAGCTCCATCTGTTTCAAATCCTCTACAGTCAACATATCACTTACTTACTGTAGTCACAAGTGTTTCCGTGTTCCAAACACACCAACATTTTTTAATCTAGTTATCCTTTTGAGAGTTTTGGGAATCCAGACCCTGTTTAAGCAGTGAGGTATAAACTGTGCAGTGGTTGTACGTGCATCACAGCCCAAAACAGGAATAAACATCTAAATGTTGCAGCCATATATCTGCATGTGGGCACATACACTGAGGTATTATATTTAGCTAGTTCTAACCAAAAGCATATGAAATTTGTTACAATAGCTTGTTAAGCTGCAAGGCAACTGTCACTTGCTTGGCCAAAAATCGTATGAACACAGTGGTTCTTTAGTGACTGATATCGAAGTCACATTGTCAAAAACCGAGAAAGCTACTATTCTTACAGTGAGCTTTAGTGTATTTCAAAACAAAATGATAAAAAAAAACTGAATCAAATCAGAACTTTAACCCACAGCCAGCAGAAACCCTTTGCTCTCTATCCCATCCCAAATGAAATAGGATTTCATCCCCATGTCTAAGTGCTTTGCAGGGACAACAGCATCCCTGGTGCTGAACTATACTGCTTCATCTGAAGCTACACAACTATAATGTCATTGTCAGCTGGCTTGTGGCAGCAAGATCAATAGTTAGTAATTCCTTGGCTGGGGGTCTAAAAGTACTCACCCTTCTCGATCTGTCTGCCCCTACCCCCCCACCCAAGCTTGAATGTCCTCTAATGGAGCAGGCCAGATCTAATCACTGCAGTAATTGAAGTTTACTTTGAAGCTTTCAATCTAGGGGAATATTTAAAGACAAAGCCACCATGAAACACTATCTACTGTCCCAGGCCTGATGTGATCTGGATCTAGTGGCCTCTTCAATAATTGATGAGCGTCTCAAACATACTTTTATCCCCTCTTTTTATCATGTTTGTGCATTACATTTTAATTCATTCAAGATTCAAGGACCTGATCGCCACAAGCTTTCTGAGGCCAACAATATGGCAGATATTGCAGCTGAAGTGATTTATGTTCTTTTATTTATGTTCTTTTAAAATCATCACTCTTTTTAGGTTAATGATGAGGCTGTGTGATTTCAAAATACACATAATATATATTTTTCAAACACCTATCCTTTACAGTAAAACTGAGATATATAAGGTCAAGCTTGTGGTCTTAAAACAATCAGTACAGAAACATTATACCAGTCTGGCAAATGGCTAGTCGGCATACTTTTAGTTTATAATGGTACCCTAGTTTTAAAAGGTATCACAATACTTCGTTTACGTAATTAAAGCTCACATTGTTGGGATTAACAGATAAACCTAATAATGTATTGCAACTGATTAATTCTGTTCATCTGGACGTAGCATTTTCAGTGGGAGAAACGTTTCATCACTCATCCAAGTCACTTGTTCAGACTGAAGAAGTCACTGTCACTGTCACTAATCACACATGAGCTCCAGCCCTCCTTTTCTCTACACAGTTTCTCTACATAATGACCAAACTTGTCATGAAAGTCTTTTACTTCATCAGAGAGCATAAATAAATGTGTTTCCTCATAGTCGCCCTAGTTTATATCATCAACACAATTATCAGTAGGTGTCAGGATTATTGCATGCCCAAAATGACCGAAAAGTTAACGTCACGTGGTGAGGGGTCACGTGCCTGCAAAACCTATACATCCTCCTTAACGGGTGGGCCAATTGCAGCAGAACTATGCACTAAGATTGTAACACATACAGAAATTATTAACATCTATATGTCTTTAAAAAAAAAGATTCATTATAAATCCCAGTTATTTAGATTTTTTGCATTTATCTGTCACGTTTAAGTCACCATGAAATGCAAAATTAAGTTGGAGGAGTGACCCTTTTAAAATTTCCATTAAGTTAATCCTGTGGCGTCAAAAAAAGACTGACTGAATTATTACAAAGCTTGATATTGTTTTTAATCATTATGGCTTCTACAGTTATATAAAACTGTCACTCGTTTTAATTAATTGTTTAGCATAGCATTGAAAATCTATTCAGTAAATCACTGTTGGTAACTTAAAAGTAGTATAACTGCAAACTGATAGCAATCGTGACAATAATGGTTGATGAAAACTGACCCCAGATTGCACCACTGATAAGTGAACATCTTGAAATAGCTTTTTGCTTGCCACACTAACATGCTTATTCATATCGTTGAATTCTGGAAGTCCCCACTATGAGCATTTAAGCTTAAAACAACGACACGCAGCACTGGAAATCTTTAGCTCCTAGATCTCACCATCTACGCTGCAACTGTCTGCCAGTCAGACATGAAGATTCAGGCACTAACAGCAGTATTTTTTAATTAAAGTATCATGAAAAGCCTGAATAAATCAACAACCACAAGAAAAATACCTTCAATTGGCATAAAAATATATATATAAAACCATCTTTGTAAAGAAATAAAATTAACAGCAGGTGGATTACCAGAAACAGAAATATCAGAAGCATCACTACTTACCAGCTGTGGAGAATATTGACATATATTAACAGTGGAGAAAAGGAACCCTTACCTTGCTGAAGTGATGCATTGAAGCATCTCAGCAGCAAAGAGGCCTCCAGCGTGAAGCACACATTTTAAGCTGACATTTTTTGTAGCATTGATAAGCAGAAGATGGCCATCGGGACATGGATATAAGCTTCTGGCACCCAATGAGTGCGACTGCTTGGCTAAATGTAACATGCGTGAAAGAAATGTTAACATGATAAGTGATGTGTGACAAATGCAATATTGAGTTTCCCATAAAGTTGGCAGTACAGGAAAATGATTGAATGTATGGGCAGTGTACAGGATACAGGATACAGGAGTCAAAAGGAGCATACGACAGCCCACATCAAAGTACTTCAAACCCATTTCAACTCAAAACACTCACAATGATGAGTTGACAGCATACAGGCAACACCAACAGCCTGAAATACTGCAAAGAAATGGTTGAAAATAGCAAGCTGACAGTACCATAAAAGCAGAAATTAGCAAACACCCATGAATCTGACGCTGTACAACCTCTAAAAGTCATTATCAAGCAGTGTTTAAACCATACCTTGCAGGTAACTGTGCACTTGGCTTTGCCAGTGGATGCAATGCTGTATCCCTGCCATGAGTTATTTCCAACAAAGATAACCATTAGCATAGCATAGTGAGCACATGTAAAGGTTAGCTTGGTTGCAGCCCAGTCTGGCAAAACATGAGGAGGGCATTAATTTAAGCAACCCGCCTGTGGGTACCTGTGGGTTGCTCTGTGGGTGCATTTGGTGTATTTTGCAACCAGCACAGTTTATCATGTGACTGATGCCATTTGTCCTAAGAGTGCATACAGGCTTCAGTTTTATCTGAATTGGAGGACAGCCTACATTAGAGGAATAAACAATAACTTGATATTTGTCATGTACTATTAATACTGTCAGAAAGGATGAGTGTGCAGAAAACATGATTTATAATGCTAGGTGGTGTTCCTTTATTCCCTCTATTCCATCGTTAAAACATTGATTTTCAAAATCCTGATATGTATCTGTGGGCCTGCTTGCTTCCTTTGTTACATTCAGCAATGAAGATTGAAATAGCTCAATTGTGAGTGGTACCATATGAGCAAAAATGTTAACAACTGTTTTACTTGCTTTGAATTTTGTGTTAACCTCATGGCAAATAGACACATTTGTGTACCGCTTTCCTTGTCTTTCTGACAACTCAATGCACTTTACCACATACATATAGCACTTTATTCTATGCAATGCTTTTACTGCTCTATCTTACATCTGCGCCAACAGCCACTTTAGACTCATAAATTTACTTAATGTACAGGCTATCTTTGGACTTTGGGAGTAACTCAGATAAAACTAACACAAGTGATCTGACAGTGCTAAACACTACTTGGCTTGTTCATTTAGATGCATTAAACTTGTTTCCCACTTGATCTGGTGGACTTTGTCTCTTATCTCAGCTATTGTAATATTCCATCCAGAGTCTCCAGCAAAGTCCTGGATAGGCTGAAATGTGTCCAAAAATCTTGGAAGCACATCACCCCAACTTTCATCCACCTACACAGGTCCCAAATAAACTCCTACTCTAATTTCAAGACATCAGCAGCAATGGGTTCCTTCATTTTCTTGCTCCTCAGTGCCTCTCTGACCTCCTTCACCCCCTACATCATTCACAATATCTTCTGCATTTATTTCCCATCCCCAGCACACGATCCTGGGGTAGAGAAACTTCTGTGTCCAGGCTTCCTCTTGACATCTGAAATGTCAAAACTCTCGGACAATTTGTTTTTACCTGACTCTAACCTTACAGCTACCTCATAAGGCACATTAAAGTTGTTAATATTATCTGTAATATATCTCGTCTTCCCACTTTTTATGCTCATATTTGGCTAAATATAAGTCCAACCTAACATTTAATGCTATAAATTGCTAAAATGCAATGAATTGACCTCTTTTAGGCAGCATTTAATGCTCATTCATCTCGACTGGACTTTAAGTGATTGGATGTCTTCTGTTAATTGCATTAGTTCCATTTAATCACTGTGTTGTGGCAGATACGACTTGTGTCAGTGGCTGCGGTTGCGTCTGTGGCATCTGTCCTGGCAGTAGCTCTCTGATTGATAGGCCTGAGCACAGAGGGGCAGTGGGAGATGAAGAGAGGTCTGATAGCAGGCCGCTAGATACTCCCTGATTCACTGTGTGTCAGATACTGATAACACAGAGACTCTAAGAGAGAAAGGTGGAGAGACTCTGTGAGGGAAGTAAGATGAGAAATAAGGGCATAAATGAATACTTGGAAGGGAGAAGAGAGAGGAAAAGGAGATGCTTTAGATGTCACGTCAGTAGACAGTGTGGAGTATGGGATTGTGTCCAGTAGCTTATTTCATCACACTGACAAATCGAGGTGTGAGACCCATTGCTCTCGACTTCACGTTGCCATGCGGGCAAGCCTCCTCACAACATGATGTTCCTCTTTCAGCACTGCTTTTTGACTCTCCATTGCTCTTTCTCATCTATTTCTCCTTTCCGTCTCTGTGAGTGTGTGTGTGTGTTTGTCCTTGTCCTGGTTTTTATTAATAACTATCTGTGGGAGATGAAATAAGCCTGTGTGTTTTTTATGTGGTTGGCGTGGTCACAGTGCTGTCATTGTAATGTATGTCTTCCGATAGCACTTTGAGGGGGCAAAAAGCATCTTCCTGTCCTCTCTTTGCAGCTTCAGTGTATCAATAGCATCACTCTTCTCACCCCCTTCTCTCTCTCTTCTGTCACAATCTATCTCCTCTCCCATTTTTTTTCTGTGATGCCCCGACCTTATCTATCCGTTTTATCTCCCTGCAGTTTTCGCCGCCATTTCTTCTCTTCTTTGCCTGTCGCTCATCCTGGTGTCACCAGGTTTTCTGTCGCCGGGGGAAGAAGGCAAAAGGTTTCAGAAGGAAGCCAAGTCAGCCAGGAGGTCAGTGATGACACAAAGACTGTACCATAAGGAGCGTCTGATGGTCACGAGTTATTTGGTCATTCTTAAAAACGTATGAATATTTTGCATACCTGTCTGTCAGGCAGGTGATCCACCCCAGACATCTGATCAATGCTATGAATACAAAATGAATTCCACAAATGACACCCATATATAGTGTGACATATGCTTGTACACGGCACATTGTAACAATGTGACACTATGGTTTTAACAATGTGTCATCTTACCTGTATGTCATCAGCCCAGCCGCTGAGTCACCTTCCATATCTGAAGGAAGTGTCTGCTTATGGCACACCTTAACATCTAATGTTTTTTACTTACTCTTTCACGCAATAATCCTTAAATAACCTTTCACACACAGAGGATACGAATTACTAGGCTATTACCAAAAACTAAATGCTAGCAATGAAATTCATTCAAATCCACAACTGGTTTATAAAAATACCCCAGAAGTCTACATATTAGAGAAGCACAGCCAAAAATTTCAAGCTCTTGTTCCAAAGGAAGGAATATTTAAAAAATATGATGTAGAGAAAAGCAAAAAAGACAGCAAATGATGTGATTAAATATGTCAAATCTTGCGGGAAGAGACAAGATGTTTGGTACCAGAAGACTAAAGTACAAGTCATTCAGGTTTTTGTGCATTCTCCATTACTTGACTGCATATAGTCAAATCAGTGGCTTCTGAATGAAATCTCAGTTTGTTGTAAGCTAAAATTTCTTTCAATGTGATAAAATTATGAAAAACAAACCGGGTCACTTTCAAACTATCACAAGTGGTAAAAATAGAGTCTCAGTTTTGGCCTGGAGCCCCCTAGTGGGTTAAACTGATCCCGGTTCATGCAGTTTTTAATTTTAAGAAACATCTTTATTCCCAGTAATACAGCCTATATAAATCACATTTATAAAAATCCAGACTAATAGGAAAACATTATTTTAAAGTACCAAGAGTAAATGAACACATTATCATGATTTGGATTCGGGTTTGTTCTGCTAAAGAGGATTCCACTGTGAAGATTACTGAACCAATAAATCTGACAGATGTGGGGAAATATCCCCCCCATGATTTTCTACCTGAAACTAAAGCGCTATTTCCCATTTCCCACATAGCTTTACAAGCAGGAAGAATAAATACCTCTGAGCTTTGTTGTTATACCAAAGATACTCCGGAAATGACCAGACAGATCAGATTATAATTTCAGCAGCTATTGTTCAGGGCTTAACTACAGTGAGAACCTTAAAATTATACTAAATTTGGCTTTCTTAAAGATTCTACTTTGGTGAATTACATTCAGAGGATTTCATGATGTCCATTTAATTCCTGCTTTAAACGATTTAATATCCATACACCTAAAGTGTGCCACAGGTCTACTGGCTTAATAGCTTGGTGCCACAGAATGTTTGTGTTATGTTCATATAATGTTCAGGATTTTATAGTCATTGTTATATGTTGTACTGCAGTTTTTTTTGTTTTTTTTTTGTACAAATACCAGTTTCAGTGTTATGGCTGTAGAAATGTAATGATAACTATTAATGAAAAACAACAACGGTATAATAAAATCTAAATCAAATTTCTTCAACCTGCAAATCACCAAAGAAGACATTTTTACTCCTTGTGGTATCAAATGTTACATAATTTTTGCCTTTGGATGAATTTCCACAGAGGACTAGTTTGGCAATTTAGAGATAATACAGTATTGTGGTCTACAGGGTTGAGGTTGAAGACCAGACAATGTGCTCGGTGTTTAGCATCGATCAGCAGGAGATGGAGGTCTGACTTTCAGCCCGGTGTTGTGTTGGCCTGCCTTAATTGATGTAATGAATGTGATTAGGTGCTATCTGAGGGATCGCTGAGCCTGGCCCTCCTCCCCTTTTCCTTATCTCCCAATGCTTCCTGGGCTCTACAGAGTGAACCAATAATGTATCAGAATGGGGAAGATGGGCTGATGGGCCAAGGGATGGAGGGGTTCAGCAGACTCTAGTCCACAGTTTGACCATAGTGACGTGACATCTACCAGCACAGTGGAAATGGGCATGCTTCTGTGTCCAGAAGCATGCCATATCTTTATTTATAAAGATAAAAGTCATTCATCCTCAAGATGACCATGGTGATGATGGCTGCGTCAGTGTAATGCTGAATGACACATAATCACCAGTACTTCTGTCCAAATGGTATTCATCAGTATCAGGCAGACACTCTGTGTGTGTGTGTGTATATATATATATATATATATATATATATATATATATATAAGTATATATTTTGCGGGGTAGTTGTACTTTTACTTAAGTACTAAACTTAAGT
>VUQR01011515.1:19299-33144 GCA_015108515.1 Hemichromis elongatus
TTTAAATATATACACATATATATATATATATATATATATATATATATATATATATATATATATATATATATATATATATATACACACACACACACACACACATATGTATGTTTGATCAACTGTGCAGAACTTTAAGGTTTCCTGGTGCCTGGACTCTGTTGGAACCGCTCTTCCAGTTTCAAGGTTGCCACTGGGACCTCTTTGGACTTTACCTTCCACATCTGCTCCACATCTTTTTCCACATCTGGGACTGTCACATCTATCACAGCTCAAGTCCTCTGCTCCTTGTTAACCACCACTGTGTCTGTTTGGTTGGCCAGCAGCTGCTTGTCTGTCTGGAAGTCAAAGTCCCATGGGACATTATCCCTGTTGTTCTCAGACACCTTTGGCGATGTCTCCCATTAGGACTTGGAGATTTGTAGTCCATATGCAGCACAGATGTTACTGTACACTATCCCACAGGGTCCCAACTAGCATCTTACATCCTTCTATAATGTGTCGGAAAGAGCCTTTAATCCAGGCTTTTGTAGCCATTTGTAGGATTTCCTGATGTCAGCAACCATCTATCCATCTATCTATCTATCCATCATTAAGGAGTTATTTGGAGTTATATGTAACACAGTTAGCACAACACAAAAGGGATTAATTCTGGTTATTTAGAGCAATTTTGACACAGGATCCTCATCAGTTTAGCAAACCACCTGAATCATCATGTCACAGTTTCAGTAATCTAGCATGGGGGTAAATAAAACAGGATCTCAGCAGTTTAACTATTAATGTTTTGGAACATACAGAGAACAGTATATAAAATATGGCTGAACATATGGAACATTTACACTACTGTCCTGAAGTTTGGCTAAAAACACTTTCAGGACACCAACAGTCCTCGCTAACATTGATTTAGTTCTAAAACGTAATCTATAATTGCATGAATACACCTAGGGGAAAATGCACAATGTCTTGTGTTTTTAACAAATAAAGGTAACTTAAACAAAGGATACTATACAAACTCTTATCCATTTGAGGGTTGCGGGAGGCTGGAGCCTATCCCAGCTTTCATAAAGCAAAATTCAGACTACACCCCGGACAGATCATCAGTCTATCACAGAAAGGTAGATAACCATTCCCACTCAACAACACTTCATTTAGAATTGCCATTTAACCTAACCCGGTGTGTGTCTTTGGACTGTGGGAGGAAACCTGAGTCCCTGGAGAGAAAATACAAAGACATGCAAACTCCACACAGATTCAAAGCCAGGACCTTCTTGCCATGAGGAAAATGCTGATCACTGCTACACCGCGATGCATTTTCTGTTGCCGATTTAATTTTGCTTAACTCACTTCATCCACTCTGATTTCATTTTTCAGTGTATTGGTAGGCAAGTTGAAAAGAAGCCGAAAGCTGAAGAGCGCAAGCTTTTCAACAGTGCAGCACTGCCATCATGTGGTGGAAAAAATTCCTGTAACTGTAAGAGAATATTTAGTATGAGCAGATTAATAATTGTGCAATTCCAGATAATGCAAATATTGTGGATATTGGAGTGTAAGGGTTTCACCAGTAAGCCACTCATATAAACATATGAACATATGAACATATGATAAAGACCTAGCGAACAGTTTAGCTGTTTCATTTTAAATACATCATTCATTGTTAAATTACTTGGTTTTTGTAAAATGATTTCTTTTAATCATTTCTCTTTCCCCTGATTTCATTTTTGGCATTTTTATTTTAAATTCAATTTTATATCACAAACTACTAGAAGATATGTATTAATGATTTACACTTGTTTCCTGCACGGGCAATTGTTTGCTGCAGCTCAGTATCAACGTTTGCACATAGAATGTAATGCCTTTGGTCTATAAAAACCCTAAAGTATTATTTAGTAATCAGGATTTAAGCACAAAAATGACTATCTATGACTAAAAAATGACTGTCTAAGGAGCTTGGAAAGAAAAAGGCATCTGGACTTCTTTAAGTTGCTTGAAGACGTTTCGCCTCTCATCCGAGAAGCTTCTTCCTTCTCCTTTTCCAAGCTCCTTAGACTACGTTGACCTGGATGACTGAGAACCTTCCCAGACACAAAAATGACATGATTAAGGAAAGATATAAATCTGCAAAATTATGTTTTTTCCTTCTTAAAAAAGCAAAAAACAGTCTGAAACAACAAAATTCATACATAATAAGCAAAAGAACATTTCGCGTAGCGTCCTTAGGCCTTGATAGCTTGCCTTCTTTCTTTCCTTGTTTTTTACGTTCTGTCTGACATTATCTTGCTAGAAAATAATTTCTAGCTTTTCCCAGAGACTTGCTTTGCAATGTATGTTTGAATCCACTAAATCCCAAATATTTTCAATATGTTTCAAATTCAAACTTGACTTGGCCAATTGATCAGCTCCAGTACATCAGAATCATGTTCCTGGTCAAACAGTGTTTGCACAGCTCTGAAGAGGGATTAGGTCAATGTTTTTGGTAAAGCATCAACACATTCTTCAGTTTTTCTGTGAATGACGGTGCTGAAGAGTTCAAACTTGAATTTGTCCATTAACATCACCTTCTTCCACTCATCTACTGTCTAGTGTTTTTGGAAAATCCGAGGTGTTTCTGGATGTTTGACATACTCAATGACGGCTTACTAGCAGCTATTCCCCTCTTTAAATCTTGTTAATTCAGTTTTTTTTGCTTCTGGAGACTTCCTCAGACTCTGATCTAGAAGTATTTATCTTTGCCCGAAGGTCCACAGTGGTTTTCCTTCTGTTGCTCCTACTTAAAATCTTGAGTTGCCTGATATAAACTTTGATCAAGGCAGTTGACTCCAAAACATTCTCGACCACATAGTGAGAGCACTTTATGCCAAACTATTTGTCACTAAATACCATCCAGGATCACAAAGTGCTTTTCAGTGAGTTCTCCATTTTAAACAGGAGTGAAAATTTTCAAACTGAAATCATACTTGTATGTCCAAATTTGACCCAGCACCCTGGACCTGTCTGAGAACTCAGAGATTGTTTAAGCCTAACATTTCTTGATCCATTCTCAATCATCCACATAAGGAAATCCCCCAAAGTTGATTATGTTTCTGGACATTTTCAATAGGGAGAAAATGCCACGCCCAGATGAACAGAATCAACTATTTTTGGATAAGTATAACATTAAGCCAATAAAACCATTTTTCTTTTTTACAGGAATGTAAGTCAATAACTGTAAGTAGGCATCATGAATCATCAAAATTAAATAAACGTGAAAATTCCTAACAACAATAACAATATTTAAGGTATTATTTTAGCATTTAAACATTAATTTGATTTCACTTAAAGAGCTTACTCATACTGGTGGATGAACCAGTACACACACATTAAACAAAGGGATGGAATGCTGTGACGCAAGTCTTGTGTCGGTGGTCCAATAACTTTGTTAAGGACTATAATACACAATCAAAACTGCTCCCAACAAACAGATGTTTACATCAGCACTGTTATTTGCACCAATAACATTAAGCACATTATTTTTCTCAGTTTATATATACTAACTTATTGGAAGTGACACATTTACTTTTTATTGCACAGGCACAATCAGTACTTTTTCTAAATATTCTTCAGTATTTAAACATCTTCCATGTGATGGCCAAACCCACGGCCACACTCTAATGTTGGTAACTCTTTATGTATTTTTATTTTCCATTTGAACCTAATAACACACCTTAGTTTCCACTAAGCTTATTGGTTGGTTTGAATACATTTGTTCTATTTGTAAGCGCACACATTTAGTTACTTCATGTATGCATACTATTTCACTATTTTTGATTTTTCACTAACCTTTGTTTCTTTTACTTACCTGCCATCATCCCTGGGAGTTGCCAGACAAAAGATGGTGGCCAGGGTTTGAAACTGTTAAATACAAAGAGGGATAATTGAACCGCACCACCACTTCCTGCTGAAGGGGGAGAATGTGTATTTTCTTTAATTAAAAAAGAGTTTTTGTACTTAGTTAAAAATTGAGTTTAGGGTTTAGTAGTTTTTGATTTTCTTCTTCGGTGTTTAGTTTATTAAAAAACAGACTGTACTGCATTGTTTGTTGTTTATGATTGTGTTTTGTTTAGTTACCCCTTGTGTGTCATAGTGATCTGATCAGCCAGTATTTGTACCCTGTGTGTCATTTAGGTCAGTTATGTTTGTTTCGGCAGTCATTTGGGTTGTTAAGTTTGGAGTCTTTTCCTCAGTTTAGTTTGTTGCTTTGACCTCTTTTGTGATTTCAAAATTATTACTTTTGTAAATATAATAAATCGGGGTTAATTAAATGGCAACCCTATTTTTTGAATAATTCCTGTGACGACTCCTGCTTTTTCAACTCGGTCCATCACATTTCAGCACCCTGCTCTGTTTGCACACTGCAACCTGGGTTTGCCATTTTTATCTCTATTTTAATCTTCATAACTGTAAAGTACTCTGTTTTTGTCAGTTCAATTCAATTTTATTTATACAGTGCCAAATCACAACAATAGTAACTACAGGGTGCTTTATATTGTAAGGTAGACCCTACAATAATACATACAGAGAAACCTCCCCGTTCCACGTGTTTCTTTTATTTTATTGTAATATTAGCATTTTAGCTTGTTGCTTTTATTGTTTTACTAAAATACTTGTGTTTATTTTTTATTATTTCATAATCTGCATGTATGACCCCTGACTAACTAACAGACACTATGAACGGACACTAGATAGATTAATGAGTGATTATGAAGTATATGTATTCTGTATGAAGGGCTGCAACAAATTACAGCCCAAGGGTCTCATTAATAACAATGGCTTAATTTAATTTTTTTTTTTAATTATGGGGAAAAAAAGCTTTCTAATTATGTGGGCACCTGGTCAATACGGTTTCAGTCACTAAATTATTAATCCATCATGAATCTGAGCAGAGAGGGTTGTCACATTGTTCTACTAATCATTTTCATCGAGTTTAACTGTCATTGATTAAGTAATTTTTACCTTTAATTCAGACATTCTGTCACCTATCAAATGTATTGTAGAACAATGCATCACAGTAACTGACTGAGATACACTCAGATAACATTTATAAGTAGACGCTGCCCCTCTGCGGTTACATCAGTGAGGTTCCTTTTTCTGTTGTTCCAACAAACATCCTACAGAGAGCAGTGTGACACAAAAAATACAGATCCTGTCATTCATTCCTCTTACTGTACACTGTCCAGCATCTGTACATTATTACATGATAAGATCAGATTTTGTCTTCAGTTTGTTGAAGAGGAAAAAGACACCATACAATCTGGGCACTATTTAAAAGTTGCCAAGTTATTTAACAACAACATGTAGAAAGCAGGTTACTTTATTTGCGTCTGTAAGTAAATTAATTATAAATCAACACAGAAAGCAGGTGTTATACTAGAAATACAAAAAACACAAAAATGAAATCAGTCAAGGTAAATAAGAAAAGATTGACTCTCCATTATCTGTTGGGTGTTACTACTTTTTCATTTGAGCTATGACAAACCTAACTAAGCTGTGTAAACTCCCTTCTGTTTTCCACCTTCAGACTGAAATCATGCAGAGAGCTGCAAGGCTGAAAAAGGAACTAAACCTTTAAGTAGAGAGAGAGGTGGCTTGACCCATATATTGACAGTATCGACTATAGCGCTGATTTTGGATCAATACTAGCACAATGGGATGGATACTTTTCCCACTGAACTGTGTTAAATGAAGTGTTTCTTTGGAAATAAAACAAATTACTTCAGACATATTAACCAATTATAGTGAAAAGTAAAAATCCCATAGATGGTCATTAAACTGTGACACACTGCTCTCCCCTACATAAGCTGCCTTTACAGATTAAAATGATCTGTATTGCTAATGGTACTGAGCTTATATTTAATGGTTTCTGATCAATACCAGAATTTGCAGTTTTGCACAGCACTACGCTTAAGTGTCCACTCCAGGCTGGCTCCACACTATGCCAGTCCCTCATAGACATATATGTTAACCCATGTGTCTAACCCCGTTTTTAGGAGACAAGACAAATGGAAGTAGATTTTTATGACTGCCAGTATATTATTTTCTTTGTCCCATCAGTACCAAGACTTGGGAGAACATTTTAAGCAAGCTCAAAAATCACACATCCTGATAAAGTAAAGTTAGAGTTAGCAGTTAGAATCACCACTTTGACCTCAGGTGGGTAAAATGCCAAACTTTGGAAGTAAACTAGTCGAAGTAACCATGTTTACCACCTAATACAAAAGGGGTTTTTTTGTATCTATAGCTCATTTACTCCTTCATGAAAACTATATCAGGGTTACCTTTTCTACAACTTACCTATTTACCACTCCTTTGTGTGTCATATGACTGTCCTGTCAGTTTGTTTAACCTTTTGGTTTACTTCAAGACTAATTTAATTTCTCCTGTGATTTTATTTTTATTTTTTTTTTTCAATTAGCCAAATTTAGTATCCAGTGTGCATGATCTCAACAAGATGGCAACTAAAGGTTCTGCACTGGCATTGTGCATGTTTTGCATCCAGCCTATAAGTGAAAGTCAGTGTGGTAAGAGAATCAGCCATCCAAAAAACTGAACAGCAATTGTAACTGTGTGATTTAAAGGACATTAGGTTCAGCCTACTAGACTACGTGGGCTATATTACTAACAATTTGATTCAATGTGTTTTATGTTCTCTACAGATATGGCTCTAAACAAAGAAAAGTGTAAAATTGATTTAACAATAATGATTTTTTTTTACTCAATGTGTAAGTTCTTTTTAACAAAAAAACAGTGTACCTACTGTATCTGCGTTAATAACGATCATGTGTAATTTTCCTGGGCTGGAGTTCATCAGCTCAGGCTGTTACAGTAATGCTGGTGATTACAGCTTCTATGCGCATTGATCATAAGCCATCCTGCCTTGTAGTGAGACAGTTAATTACAGAAAATGCTGCAGAGCTTTCTCGCTATTAGGGGCTTATCACTGAACTAAATGTGTGCCATTAAAATCAGTATAATTGTGAAGCTTTGTATCGCCTTCAGAATTCATGTTGCATCACTGATTTGAGGAGTCTTTTTTAAGAAAGAGAAAATTTTGGCTTTGTGACGCAAAAACTGAAATTAGAAGCTCAAAGTTAAGACAGTTATTGTAGCTGCATTGAAAAAGTGCATGAATATATTTTGCAGTGCATACAAGCATATTGCAATTGGTGACATTAATGAAGCATTGATTGATTTCAAAAGAGCAATGAAGCCAGTCAGCCAACAGCATCGGTGAAAAAATACACATTGCGATCTATACGTAATGCTAATCGGAAAATAGTTTTATAATGAAAAAAATAAATTGGTAAAATTGAACTGAGATTCAAGGCGGATGTATAGGTGAGAAAATTGTACCTGGCTCATGTATCTAAATTCATCATTCTGGTATTCTCTGTGTAATTGTAGGGTCTTTATCTTAAAATATAAAACACCTCGAGGCGACTGCTGGTGTGATTTTGTGCTATATAAATAAAACTGAACTGAAATGAATTGGTGTGTATTAAAGCCGAATGAAAAGATACAGATACAGATAAACAAACCTTGGGAGTTACATCCTCTCCTTTATAAGCCCTTTTTACTTTTTTTTAGACTGTTATGTCACAATAAAAACTTGAATGCTGTTTAAAGTCATTCAAAAAAACTAAAATAAAAACAGTTCTGCATAGTTGCAATAAAAAGTAACAGAATATATTTGCATTTAAACATTATATTCACCTGACTCAACTGTGCTTTCAAAGGAAATTATAGAGCATTGCAGTTACTCAACACCTCCATCATGTGGCCTCTGTATAAACGACGCTCACTTTGTAAAGCGTCTCCACATTAAAGCACAAAACTGTGCTGCACCCTGTTCTCGGCTAGTCGTGTGATAAATAATTCACCTAAGCAGACAGGTTAAAGAGGTAAGTGAGCCAACGCATGCAACAGTAGTTCTGCCTGGAGGCTGTCTGAGGCTTTTATGTATCTCTGGTAATAGGTAAAAGGGAGTGATAATGTGGCTCTCTGTGACTCTGAAAGAAAAAAACCCTGCCTCCTCCAAAGGCTTCATCTTTCTGTGAAAGATTATCAGGGATGTTATTTATAACATTCTTCAAAGTTTGGATTTAGCCTCAGTGAGTTCATTGAAGAAAAACTGCCAAAAGGTTGTCTTGAACATACATTTACATAATAAACTTAATTCATGACTTCCAGAGGTCCATAATGATATGATAATGAATAACTGAGGTTCAAAAGTTGAAAAAAAAAACATTTTTCCAAGGTAATATCTGCATTATATGCTGCATGAGATGATTGGAGACCTCTGTGACATCAGAATTATCTAAACTTTACAACATAAAAAGAGATCACTGTAGTCACTGATACTCCCCTTGACTATATTGCAGAGGAGTGACTGAATATACTGAAATGTGAGATCGATCAAAGGTGGTTAGACTTTGTTCTAGCTTCTATCACATGGTGTCATGAACCCTGGCCTTTTGGGACTGAGTTTTGTATTTCATATTTTTGTGTTGTGGTATTTTGAGTTTTGCATTCCTTATGTGTAGTTATTCCTGAATGGCTTAATTAAGTTTATATTGTCAGGTCCTCTCAGTTTTTAGTATAGCTTTAGATTTTGCTTGTGTTAGTTGAGATTTTAGTCATTGATCTCCGCTGTTTTCCTTGTATCCTGTTGTCAAGTTTGTATGCTAATCTGTCATCTCTTTACTTCCTGTTCATGTTTTGTTTTACATCTCCCATGTCTTGTTATTCTGATTTAGTTCAGCTGTGTTTATACTTACTGTCTTCCTCTTAATCTTTGCCAGTGTGTCTTTCTCCCCCTCACCTTTTACGGTCCCTCGTGTTTCCTGTATCACTGTGCCTTAGTTAATAGTTTACATTCCTTTCAGTCTTAGTTTCATGTTTTTCATGTGTTTTTGTCTGTATGGACATTTTCCCAGCCTTAATAAATGTCTCACCATGTGTTAATCCTGCCTATGATGTCTGCATTCTGGATCTTGACTAGTTTATCTTAAAAACAAATGATGTAAGATTAATTTTGATAAATATGAACAGAATAAAAGTTTACAGGAACGTATTATCTAGAAACTAGATGGCTGCAACCCTTTTTTGGCTCTCTGGGGTTTATAGGGTCCATTGTACAAGAAAATCTATGTATCTCACCTGACCTAATTAAATCTTTAACATGTTTATTAGTTGACCTTACTGAGGACAATTATCTAAGTAAATGTATCCAACTAAAACATCATGAGTTTTTACAGTCTTGAATCAAACAGTGTAAAAGTGTCTGAAAGACTAGAAAAGTATAAATAAACACACATCTATTTATGTTTAGAAACAAATGAACTCACCGTTGCTTTGATGCTGGGATTTCTACTCGACTGGATACAATATGACCCTTTGAAAAACAGAGCAAAAGGAACCCCATTAACGAGACAGGGTGAGAAATGGTATGAGGCTGACAGATTCTGTGAAAGGAAAAGTGTCAATGAGCTGGATGGAGAGAGCAGATGCATGTTGGACACAGAGCTGTCAATAGATACCCAGACAAGCAGTTGTCTAGTCTCTGTACACCCATAACAAGCTTTGAAGCCTCACCACTTTCCCCCTTCAGTTCCCCCTTGGCCTTGCTTAGGCCTGCTGTCGGGGGCCTAGGTGCCTGAAATCCTGTAATAACGATGGCATTGATCGCTGTGCCTGGGATGGCCAATTACAGCTTCCATAGCATGTAATGAGGAGCAATTGCTCTGGTGGTAATTGCAGCAGCTATACAGGACCCCAAAACTGAGATGGAAAGCTACAAAGCCAAGAAAATGCAGTTGAAACAAATATGGGCTGCAATTATTATTGCACATTATAAACTGATATACTCAGCCTATCTTGCAACCTTTGATTTCAATGTGGTCAGTTTAATAACCTTTGCTGTAAGTTCCCTATATATGAGGTAGTAGCTATGATTTGCTCTGCCATGTTATGTGTTCTTTTTCTTTCTTTCTTTCTTTTTTTTAAATTTTGGTTGTACATTTTGTAAGTCATCAAATGTCACTTGGGTCTTCTTAAGTTGAAACTACATGCACCTAGGCGCCCATAGAGGCCAGCTTGACAAAATATGCCTCTCATATTGAAGTGATCTTTGACCTTTGTGAAAAGCAAATGCAATCCTTTCTAGGCCTGGGAAAGTTCTGCTCCTTACTGGATTTTTTATACTATTTTGCTAACAGCCAGCTAGATGGCCTCCCAATCACTTACGATAAGCCTCATAATCTTCCAGTTTGTAAGCCAGCTATCATCTAGCTAGCCTGATCGCCTCCAGGGAGCTCCATCTCCTGAGTCAACAACCCTCCTGCCAGACTGGCACAGAGTCAGTCATGACCATGTCAGTTTCTGAGTTACCCTACTGGTCCTGTGCCCCTGAGGCAGCAGGATGATGGATCTGTTGCTTATGTGTAACTCATGTTTCTCTCTAGTTAAATACTTTGTGAGTCTTCTGCCCTGGGTTTAATAACACCAAGTCTAGTCTTTTCTAGTCTAGTCTATTCAAATTGCCTGAAGCAAAGCTTTTTCCCATTTCAGCCAACAGTTCTTTTGCCTCTATTCCAGTTAAATAGCTAACCTTAAGTCTGCTAGACTCCTGAGTTGGCTAGACTCCTCCCACTTCCAACTTTGAAAGGGATAAGTTAACACCAAGTCCGTTTTTTAACTGGTCACTACCCATCCTGCTCTTGATCCCAGGGGGTCTCCTGTGCCTCTAGGTCAGCAGAACCATGCTTTTCCTTCTCTACCCTTTGAGCTTTTTGTTCTTGGGTCAACCCATTTCAAACCTGGTTAGCAAATGGTAATATTTTTTCTTTGCTTTGGCCTACGCTCACACTGCCAAGTCAACTGCTACAAAATCAGTTTCTCAATCTAAATTGACTGATGTCCCTGATCCTAGTCTAAATTAGGCAGGGCAGACACACAGCATGGCAGCTTCATGGTTAGGATAAGGTTGAGCCTCCAGGAATTCCTTCTATAGTCCATACAGTCCAGACAAACTAGATTATCTGGTGATCAAAGTTAAACATGGAGATGAAGACAAGGTTAGTTCTAGTAAATCAATAGGATAAATATACTGCATCCACTTCAGTTCATTATTTTAGAAAATGACCAAGACTTGATAACAATAATTTTAAGTGACTTTTTAGTTGTTCCATACTGCATGAATTTTTGCTCTAGTTGTATATTAAGATTTATGTTCTGTGTAGCTGCAAGCATTAATTGTAGGGGTCCAAACACACCTAGTGTGTAATACCCCAACCATAGTACCCAGGCTAGTCTTTCCAAATAATTGTATTCTGTTAGTACAAAACAATCTTTCTTCTATAAACTTTACAAATCTGATAGGGTTCCAGCCCCTGCCATGCATGGACCTCCAAAGATTTCACTGTACGTGTTTACTAAAGCTTGCGTGAAATGTCAAGAGTGTCTCTGACTTCAAACAAGAACAAATCAGTCATCTTGACGTTCAAACTCAAACAAGAAAATTCTCCATCAGTTCCTGACGCGTGCTTCAAGCTGGCATGTGCTTCAAACTGTTTCTGACTTCCCTTTGATGATGCACCATGAGATGAAATGAACCTCCATTTGTTTCTCACCCACTCAGTTCCCAGGAGCGTGCTCTTGCTATGGTCTACAAGACAAAAACCTCTGTGATCCAAAACATCCAGGTCCTCTGTGATCAACAGAAACATCTCTGCAGCTTTGTTGCCACAAATAGTTTTTCTTTTCTTCATTAGAAAATGTCCATACATCCTTTAAAGGTCAGTGTCAACCTGATATGTGTTTATCTTAGTAGACGATAGAAAAAGAATATTATTTAGGGTTTAAGGTTTTCATGTTTACTGGTTTTAAATTGTTTTTCATTGGAAAACTTGAGATCTATATAAGCTATTTTTATTCTTTTGTCTGGCTTACCTTGTAACACAACAGCTATCTAATTTTTCTATCAATGTATCAATATTAGCCAGAATTCAAGAAGCAATACAAAAACCATTAAAATTCTAAAAAGAAGTTGCTAAAATCAAATGACATCTTCATACAGAGTGAACTGCAATCTGTATTGCAATGCTAAACATTAACTGACTGACCTGAAGAAATGAGCATAAAATATAGGCTGTGTAGTACAACTTGTCATAGAAATCATAAACTATTTTACACATGAAGTAGGATGTACTACGAGAACTACTTTAGGATGTTGTCCACAATTGGCCATTGTTGCAAGTTGCACGTGACATAAGGATAAGGTACTTAGTTCGGTTATGCCAAATGTGCTCTATGTACATAAAGCATGGATGAGGCAGCACGAGGAGCAATCTCACCATGTTGGATATTTGCATTCATATGCGTACCTTTGTCAGGTGATATCTGGGGCAGTCCAGTTGTGGAGTGCATTTTCAACATCCCTAATTTTGGTACCCCTCGGCTCTGTAGTCTGTTCATTTCTTTAGTACAGACAGCTCCTCACATTTACAAGTATGCATTTTTCAATTGATGCCCATGTGAATTGAAAACCATCTGTGCAATCATGTATAAATGATAAACATATTCATTGAAAAGGGCCTGTTTTCTTTCTTCATTCTCTGTCATTATTATTACGTGTTGGATGTTCAATTCAAATCTCAAAAAATACCCAGGTGAACACTTTAATATAGTCTTATCAAATATATACAACAGAAAACATTTTATTACTTTTGATCGACTTGCTAACAGTTGTCTTGCTTTGTAAGGAAATATTAACAAGATTTGTAACAGCACATAGTTTGGTTTATGGCTCAATATTAGTACTCATGCTTGTAGCTAAAGTGAGAGGGTTTTATAGTATTACATGTTGGCATTTGGCCTAATGCTCTTTGGTCTTTACTTATATTGATTTTTGCAAAGATTTTACGCCCTGAATACCATCTGTGTTGGAAACCTCAAGAAGGTTATAGTCACATAAAAATAAGAAATTCTTCATACTATTTCCACATTTATCTGTACCGCTACCAATGACTAGAAAACATGGACGACGCGACAGCGCCTCCTCCCATTGTACAAGAATGAAGCCAAAATATCCCGCTTCTGGAGGCTGCCATGTTGCAATTTTGACTTGAGGTGTAGTGGTGTAGGTGTAGTGACTTGAGGTGGAGCGTTTGCGTCACGCTCCTGCCCACACACCTGCTGTACGAGACCGCAAACACACACCCCTACACTTTTTACGTAGCCCGGCTGCTCCGGTTTATCTGTCTGACGACTCGTTCAATAAAGGTAAATACAACCACGTCACTATTATGAAAACGACACACAGCTTATCACCTTATAGTTCCACAACATCTAAAATCAGTCTCTTAATTCGTTTGCTAGATTAGCTGCTAGCATACGCACTGTGTTAGAGGCTTGTTGCTAGCTATTTAGCGATGCTACACACCTGTTACTCTAATAGTATGTATTTGTGAATGATTCAGCACTCCTTAGTTTTTTATCCGGTTTTAGACAATGATGAGATCAGCTGCACACTCCACAGAGGCCCAGAGTTACTGTTAATATCCAAAATGTAATGTTGTCCTTTGAGATTTTAACATAAGACTGAAGATTTAAAGAGTTTAAGATCCGTTAAGCTCACAGAGCACTCTACAGCCTGCTAACATGGAAACTTTAAATAATAAATGTAGTTGTTTGGTTTCTTTTTTTTTTTTTCATTTAATAATAGAGTCCATATTCATATCAACAGCTACACCCAAACTAGTGAGGGAGACCATCAGGACCAAGCTGGGTTTCCTGGTCCAGAGGTTTCATCACAGC